>JAQIWO010000285.1:0-16349 GCA_034695405.1 Entomobrya muscorum
AGAGAAGCAAAAGTTGATCAACTTTTCTCACTGGACCATGGGTCGATTCGGTCTCCCGTGGTCAGGAGGGTGTCGACCAGGTCACATGCTTCGTAAATGAAATTTTTTTATTGTGAAATCTGATAGAGAAGCAAAAGTTGATCAATTTTTCTCACTGGACCATGGGTTAATTTGTGCTCCTTTGATTCAAGCATGCAGTCATGTTAATGTTATGCTATTATTCAGAACTTTCATCACGCTTCTGGTAGTTTTTTCCACGCTGCTTTACAGCGGTTTTATTCATGTCGTACTTAATACTAGCTAAAACAACATTTTATTTTTAAACAATTCATCATTCACAACTATAGCAAATTCATAGCCGAAGAATTCAGAGAATAAAATAAGAGAGGTCGATACCAATAGCGACTCTTCTCCTTTTTTATATACCAATCTATTGGTATCTGGGAAAACTGAAAGTATTAAGTGCGCACGACTCTATTACATAATATTACTAAGTGGCAGGTGCTTTCTATTATACTATCTATCACCCACTCAATTAAATATAGAAGATATTGAGTTAACAAGAAACTTGCAAACTTTTTCACATTAACAAAGTTCCTAAAGCTGTAAATTTATTTAAAAATTATGCTGATCTCCTACAAGTTTCAATTTACTAAAAAACATCCTTGTGTATACAGTACGACTAAAACATCATGACTTTCAATACGCCAATTCAACAAAGATCACTCAATATATATCTCACACAAGGATTCCCATTTTCCACTCAATCCTCACTTATGTAGTCTGAAGAACGAGAGTATCTAAACTATATTGTAATGTTATATTCCACTGAACTTTTTTCGTTTTATCCTTCTCAAAACAAACAATGTATTTAAATCGCTAGAAACTGTTACAAAAATCTGAAATAAAATGCGTGGAATTTTTAAAATTCGACAACTTATTTATAAATTTGCTTACTTCTCAGGTAGCCCATGTTCTAGCGGAATGAACTTTTCCATCATGAAATAAAACGAAGACCATATAATATGTTTTTGGTATATAGGATCAAGGACTCTCTGTTGATCAATGCAATTACTTAACATGGGCATGTATCGGAGTCGGTGGTTTCTAGCATTCTGTGATATTATTAGTTAGCATAGCATACGTTCCAACTTTCTCCAGAATTGAACATCTGGTTTTCATTCTGCCGCTGGTTGCCTAGCGATTGGCTCACGCACTTGTTCCGCAGTGCATCCTTCGGCACTGCGCTGCAAACAAATTAGCAGAATTCGCATTTTGTAAACTCTTGGGTAACTCCTCTGTGACCTTTCTTGAGCCAAGTACGTTTCTTAGTAAAAGCAGGAAATAGCTGTGCCTTGGCAGTCAGTGCATAAGCTGTATACGTTTCTATTTCCGGAAAATTTCTTGATAAAAATAACTCTGGTTTTAATTTTGCTATTTTAAGAGAAAGATATACATTTAAGTTATAATGTAATTTTTTTTCTCGGAAAATGTGTCATAATTTCAAACAGTTCAAAGCCTTTTTCAATTGGTGGGTTAAGCCCTCTTTTCTGATCTTTTGAAGATGCGCCGATGCGCGTAATTGTTGGGAGACATTGTGTAATTGATCTAACTGCTTAAATATGATACGTCATACGAAGCTGCATAAAACTTCCCTACTTGTGACAATCCGGATATTGATAATATCGAACTGTCAACAATTTTCTCTCGTGACTCCCTTTCTCAGAAAAGGGAGCCATCAAGATCGGACCCCTTAGAAAATGTGAAGGTCTTCTTTCGAAAGCTTGGACTAATCTTCTGAAAAAATCTCCTTCTCCAAAGATATCCATGGCTTGTCCTAGTAGGGAGCTTAAGAAATACAATTGGAATGTTTAGGCGTAGATTGTAGAATCTTAGAACTACAAATTTCTGTTGTAGACACGAGAGTTTGTGATATGTTACTTTACTGAGATGAAACATATAATTAAACCAATGTAAGGATACAATTAAAGTAAAAAAGTTAAAGGAAAACCAATGTAAGGCATCCAAACAATTTTTGTCGGCATGTCGCTAATGTGAAAAATTCCATACTGGGACACTTAATATGACATGCTGAAACTTTGAAAGAACGATACAAATCAAAACTTAATTAATATGCTCTCCATTTTTAAATAGTCGAGAGTTTTATTTAGCTTACTTGTTACCGAAAATAAAATGAACTTTTACCATTTTTCCTTCCGGTACACAGGCATGGTCAAGCGGTCATAACGCGTTTTGGAGATTTAAGACTGATTGTTGAGCAATTCAAATATTTCAATTATGCACAGCAAAAAGAAGATTACGAGAACTTCGAATGATATGATTAGATAAACAAAAGTATTTAATCTCCGCCTCGCCCCAACACTCGACCAGGTTTGTTCAATCTCAGGATTCTCTAATTCAGCTGGTTGATCAGCAAGGTTTCGAAGCTCAACGTTCTCAGATACGTTATCACACGTTTTCTCAGCGTAAAAGAATGTAAAGCAATATGCATATGGCAAACAAAAATTTTCTTTGTGGACGATGCTTCTCACACTGACAAGCTTTCTCCGCAGAGCAGAGGATTGGATATAAGTTGGAATATCGTTGAGCTGAATCTCAAGCGTGGGAAGCTAGATAATAAGTCATTTTTTCCCCGGTTTTCACGGACCAAACTAGCAAGTATCAAATACGACTTGCATAGTTGTAGATTGCCAAAAGAAAGTAATGCGTGCTTACATAGCTACAGTTGTATTTTTATCTCAACCTTCGCCAATCCGGTCCCTCCTTGCACACGTGCTTGGAGTTTTCTTCGGTGTCCTGGTTGCTTCAACTATTGGCTAATATTCTACTATAGTTCATCCTTCATCTGTAGCCTTGCCCACGACCTCAGTTCTGCATCACGTTTTGAGTTACTATTGGCACCCACTCCAAAATATTTGGGAATCTCTGCTTCCATTGTTTCAGCATCTTAACATCACTTAGAGAGAAGAAAAGAAAATACAACTTCCGGTCCAGTTGTCTGGGCGTTTGGACGTAAAGCTTTGTGGGAAAAGTGAGACTGGCTGTGTGTATATTGCGGTGATGTAAAATGATCGTTTATTTTATTTTATTGGTGGAGATAAGTATTTTAGTATATGTATCTATGTATGGTCAAATATATGTGTTGCAGGGCTTTAAATAGAAAACGTTTCAGGGCAAAATTATATTTAAAAAAAAAACTGGAAGTTTAAGCAAAGCTCAAGAAATACTTTGGTAATTTTATTTACTTATTGAAATCGAACTTTAGAATCGCATTGCACTTAATTTACAATTAGTGGCTTTAATAACAATGTAGATGGAAGGTTCATTCTTGGAAAGATTTCAGTTTTTAATCCTAAATTAATACTTTTCAAATTTTTTACTTATTCTTTGTAACCTCTTTCAATATTTATGAAGTGTGCATATATTGCACTCTGTACAATTGTCCCTTTTCACGTATGACGAGTATTACGAGCTACAACTTGTAATTTACTATAATAATTTTGTATTGAAAACTAGCTCAAAACAATCAACATTTAAGATCACTGCATCATCCCAACCACCCAACGTTGTTTTAATTTCATTTTAGCTAAAGACAACTTAAGCATCGTAATCGCATATTTTTGCTTGCAATACCAACAAGCTTGGAAAGACCATTAAACGAAATAATTTTATTTTTATTTGAGAACATATGTGTAAAGGTTTTATAATAAACCGTACGCTTTGGCGCTTTACCAAAAACGTTATTCTAAAAATAAACTTTCTATGGTGTAATGTCAGGTTACATCCTTTGAAGTTATGTAAATACTATATTATCATCTTTGGTTTAATGCACCGGATATTTTGTTATAAAATAAAATGTTGTACTCTTAATAAAAGTCGATACCAAGAAGTACTATAAACATTGAACATTAAAATATTACAGGGAAATGCACTCATGCACATTAGAAAGTCATGTCACGTGACACGATAAACACCAATTTAACTAAGCTTGCTTATATGCTCACTGATGCTATATTTTCATTTATGTTAAGAGCACCTCTTATTTTGTAAATTATTTTAAAAAAGTAGAGGAAAATCATGGAAAGCATAAATACGGAGAAATTCGGAGTCTTTGTCTTTTCCTGAGTAGAAAGAATGACAGTATGATAAAGCAGGAAAAAACTAGGGAAGACATTAAGTCAATTTCTGAAGCCATGTCGGTTAAGTGTTAACAGTTGATTTTGGGGCAACGTTGGACAATATCCTGTTTAAAGATTCATTAAAGCCAAACCCCTTAGTTAGAAATAATTTCAGTTTTTAAATAGTCGAGAGTTTTATTTAGTTTACATTTCATGTATTTAGAAAATAAAGTGACAAAAAACATTTAATAATTTATCCTTTTGGTAAAAAAGTGTGATCACAAATTTTTTGGAGATTTAAGATAAATTGCTGAGAATTGAAATAAGGTGAGTTATGTATGGGAAAAAACAAGACTATGAGAACTCCTACTGCCGGAAGTAGACAAACGTAAGCAATTAAATGCAGCCCCACCTAAATACACACAGTGTGTTCCGCCTAGTATGTGCAAGGTCTCTAGCAGCAGCAGGGAGACCTTTTCAACTGCGTTTTCAGACATTTATGAAGGGAAAAGTAAAAGAGTGATATGGTCAGCAATTTTATTTGCTGACGTTGGTTCTCAGACTGTGTAACTTTCTCTCCATAACAGTGAGCTATGTAAAGAGGAAGTTCTCGGAGAATCAAATCTATCTAGAAATGAGCTGGAATATCGCTAAACTGAACCTTGTGCGTAAATGCTAGTGTTACACAAAAAACTTATATAGTTATAAGTTACATACATTGGTCGTATAGGTAGTTTCGTTTGATGTGCAAAAAGTGCGATAGATATTGTATTTATTTTAGTGAGAGCAAGAGTGAAAAGGTTGGACTTGATTGCATGTTAGAGATTGCTTATTGTTGTCAAAGTCACGTGACTAAGTTTTATCAAGGCTTGGTTCTCAAATCTTCAACTCATACCAAATTTGTGTCTTCCTTTCGGCTTTCAAACATCAAGCAAGCAAGTATCAATGCTTCATAGTTTTTTTGTATACTGTAAATAAGACCTATTACGGCACGACTTCCAAGAAGTGGACCAAGGTACTTTAGTTAAACATATTTTTCAACTCTACTTTCTCTTCATTTAGGTTAGATTTCTATCGTTTCCTTTGATCTGCTGGTTGCTTAGCTATTGGCCTGCTTCCCGTTTCTATCACTCAATCCCGCATCTGCAGCCATGCGCCAGACCTGTTCTGCGTATTTCTTTTTGGTGGCCATTGGCTCCTACTCTAAAATACTTGAGAAATCTTTGGAGACAGCGAGACTAATTGTGTGTCGATGATCATACGGAAGGTAGAAACAGAATAAATAAATTCAGATACATATATGCTCAAGTATGTAGCATTACGTGTGTGAAATACTTTTGATGATTACAAAATAGGACGCTTTATGGAAAAAGGTTCCAGGGCGAGATGAGATGATATGTAACAAAAATTGAAATTTAAGCAATATTCAAGTCGTATTTTGGTTCTTGGTTGTTATTTACAGCTTTATGTGTGTCTTTAAATTTCTCTAGAATTTATATAACTATTTAATGAATTAGAAAGAATGTAAATTGTTCCAATAACCTATACGTAGCATTCTATCGCAAACTTGTTAACTATATTTTTAAGCTTAAAACCAACTCATAAAAATTATTCGACGTATTTTGTGATTCAATAATATTGTCAGGCGTATAATTCTTTAGCTTTCCACATTTATTTAAATTTTCACATCTGCATGTATATGCAAATTTTGCATCCCAGATTCTTCGGTGTATTTTATACTTTCAGAAAATAAAATAAGTGAGGTCGATATCATTAGCGACTATGTTCCTTTTTTAACTACATATCTAGGAATTTGGAAAAAAGAAAAGGAAAAAATGGGCGCCATTCTTCCTTGCGCTCACCGTGTAATTTGTTCGGCACAGGAAGCCAGAGTATTAATTAAACTTTGCCTTTACTGCATTCATATTTATATTATATTATATTATATATTTATGTTAATACAAATGTAGTTTTTCAATTTAGTAATGTTCACTTTAGAAAAGAATTTAAGAAATGCCTAATTTCTGTGCTCAAACGATCAGATAAATAATTTCATGTTAGAGTTTGTTCTGTCACATGGAAAAAATTTCGGGGTGTCAGAAAATGTATAAAGTCGGAGATTTTGAAGCAAAGCTGGCTGCACTCGTCGGTAAATGTTTTATTGCCTAGGATCCTCGAGTTCTTTTATGCGCTTTCTCTAACAAAAATCATATTGTATCGCTTCTTTTAACAATTCACTCATGATAATATTAAAGAGTGGCATGTGCTTTTTATTATGCTTTATACCATCTACCCAAATAGAAATACAGGATGTCGAGTTAACAAGAAAGTTGCAAACTTTTTTCTGATAACAACGTTCCTAAAGCTGTAAGCGTATTTAAAATTATGCTGATCCCCCAAAAGTTTCAATTTAGAAAAGAATCCATGTAAATACAAAACGACAAAAACATCCAGACATTCAATTCAGAATGCCACTTCAACAAAGATCACTCAATATGTGTCTGACAAAAGGATTTCCACTCAGGTTATATGGAGTCTGGATAACGAGAGCCTCTATTTTATACTGTTATATTCCACTGCAAAATTTTATTTTCCTCTTTCCCAAACCAAACAATGTCAATAAAACGTTAGAAACTGGTACAAAAATATGAAATAAACGCGTTTCACTTCTAAAATTCGGCAATTTGTTTATAAATTAGCTCACTTCTCAGGTAACCCATATTGCCGGGGAATGAAATTTTCCATCATGAAATAAAAATCGTAATAATATATTGGGATATAGGAGATCGTAGACTCCTTTTTGAGCATTGCAATCATGTACATCAGAAGGAAGAATGCGAGAGCCCCCAAAACCCGCAATAATATTTTGATCGTTAAAACCAGATGGTTTCTCTTCTAAAATACTTACTAAGTTTTTTTAGCTTTCCATATTTCTTTAAATTTTCATTATTTGAATGTATCGGTTGTTTCTAGCATTCCGTGAAATTGCTGAGCACAGCACACGTTCCAACTTTCTCCAGAATTGAGTCTCTGGCTTTCATTCTGCCGCTCACTTGTCCTCGTCCATCCTTCAGCCCTGCGCTGCAAAGAAATTAGCAGAATACGCTTTTTGTAACATCTCTGGTTACCCTTAGGTACCTTTTCAATAAAAGCAGGAAATATTTGTGACTTGGGGGTAAGTGTATAAGTTTTAACTTCTTGAAAAATTCTTGGTAAAAAGAATTCTGGTATTAACTTTTTGCTATTTTAAGAGAAAGCTATCCGTTTAAGTTATATAAATTTTCATTGCCGAAAACATGTCGTAATATGAAACATTGAATGGCCTTTTAGAATTGGTGGGCTAAGTTGGTTTTATCATAAAAAGATTCGGATTCTAATAAGTAGTGGTGGCGTTGACAAGACCTTCCAGCAGAACGAGAACGGTTGGACAAGAAACGGTTGAAGCAGCAATGGAACCTCCATCAGGCGACAAAGGTGGCGATGCTCTAAATTTTCCAGCTTTGCAGATATCCGTTTCGCAGTAGCATGGCGATTCTCCTTGTCGAGAGAATATATGCTAGCCAGCAGTTTCTCCACATCATGGATTTCTTGGGAGAGTCAAACCATAAATTCTAATTCTTGCGTTCAAGTGGCGCCCTGCGATTTCGATAGTGCCAGATTCGTAGTCAGCATTATCGATATACCATGTGTCAATGAAAGTAAAAGTTTCAAGGTCATCCCATACCAATTTTTTTATTTTAAAATTGTAATCTTTTATCCTAGAAGAGATCCAGAAGTTGACAGAAATTTTATTGCGATTTACTTACTCTAAAATTGTCAGTCTTTCAAATGCTCACACAAAGACACAGTAGCAGACAATATGACGAAGGACTAGATATTTTGGAGAAAGATGGTCGCGTTGTGTCTTTATTGTGATTGGGGATATTAAATTATATTGTCCAAAAAACGATTCGAGTTATGCTACCAGTGTATTGGATTGACACCTTGATGATTTGGGAACGTTTGCGAGGAAGCAATAAGCATTAGTGATAGGTGTATAGTTACTTGTTGTTAGGAAAGCTAGAAAAATATATGCGCTGTATAAACTGTAGCAACTGCAAAATAATGAGTGTCCCTGATGTAAACTGGAAAAACTCCTGCAACTTAAAATTCTACTGGGAATAATCTAAGAAAATAATCTAAAAATGTATGCAAAAGTTTTTCGGAAAACTTGCACGTTTTGTTTGCTAACAAATTTTTTTAAATTTTATTTAACTTTGCGTTGTCTAAATAGTTTTACAAGACTTTATATTCTGGGAAATCATTTACATGTTTCATGTTTATAAATCCTGAATTAAAATATTTAAAACCTTCCTTAAAATTTGTGGTAATTACTTTTGCTATTTTTTGTATCAAGACTGTTTCAGCTTTATGTAGTTCTTAATGTACTACTGAGAATAATACTTGGTGAAACATTTTATCTTCAAACTACTGTATCATGCAAATTTAAATTTACAGCTTATTTATTACTTAAGAATCCTAATAAAACACTGTTTTGATATGAAGTAAACACAACTAAATCATCGTAATCTTACTAATTTTTTTACATTACAGGAGTAGCCAGTTTAAAATAAATTTTATCGAAATTGTTAGATTGCTCATTTTCAGCAAAATCATTATATCTAGACGTTCTAGAAGATATACCAAAAAGAACATTGCATCATAATAATGTAGTTGTCCTAAAACCAGATTACTGGGTTTATATATCATCATTAAACTAAGAAACCTGATATTTTATAGGGAAGTAAAGTATGTAATTAGATTCATATGGATAAATGGTATCGAAGAAACACCAATTAAAAAAGATGAAAATAACAAAAATGCAAAATTGTGATCATAAAATTTAAGTAATAATATTCAAAAAATAGCAATTAAACCCAAATTTTAAACAAATACTCAATCTACAAGATTATTTCTATATGCGCTCCATTCTTTTACTCAAACTTCTTTTTATATTTGTGAATACTTACTACACTAACTCTAAAAGGTTTGTTTTATCAACAATATAATGGCGTATATTGCAGAGTACGGTTGAAACGCATTAGATGTATTTTGACATCTATTTTACCAACAAAATATTATGCACGCATGACGCAGGTTGAGTACGAGATGTGATATTACGTGAGTAAATATTCTACTAAAACTTCTATAAAGATATATACATTCGCAAATTAACGTTGCATGTTTTCAACTCAAATTGATTTTAAGCAGCTGCTTAAGGAACGTCTCAAGGATTAAAAATGCATATTCAATATCCAAGCTAGAATTAATATATTAATGTTTTCATTGGACCTTTATAATATTTTGGTACCATCCACGCCTTAATACTACATATTCGCGGATACCTACGAAATTTCTTATACACGAAAGGATACTTAAAAGATCTCTATAATCATCATATTGTGTATTTCCACTTTAGGGTAAAGCCCACAAAAGAAAAAGCGATTTACAAAAACGGGTCTTTTGATTAAACACATTTGCTTAAACGCGTTGATCTTTAAATATTTATGTTTATAGTTTATGATATCCAACTACATAACTACAAATTAGAGGGTACAGGTAAACATCTACATACTATTTATGCCTATTCAAAAGCAAGAAAATACTGGATGATATCTTAAACAGTAATGTTAACATTATGATTTTATAGTTTAAACTTAACGAAATTCCGTGTTTCCTTCCTTCCATCTTAACAGTTCCGCACTGAGAAACCTACCTAGTATACCACCTGATCTCACAACGCCCCAACAAAGTTCTCTTTCCCTTTCCTACGCTTCGCTTTCCCTTTCTTGTGGCTTTGTGATAGGTTAATAATAAATGGTTTTGAATGTTAGTATTCCATCGGAGCAAGACAAACGGAGCCATTCATTTTCCTCGAGTAGGACAAAGGACACTATATCGAAACCAGGAAAACCAATGTAAGGCATCCAAACAATTTCTTTAGCCATGTCCCCAGTATGCAAAAATTCCATATTGGGGCAAATTAAGGTCAATTAACATCAATTTCTATGCTACAATTTTACAATATATTTTCCTCCGTTCAGCCACAGTACATGTGTTCCAGGGTTTTAAATAGAAAAACGTTTCAGGATAAAATTGTATTAAAAAACCGGAAGTTTAAGCAAAGTTCAGACCATACTCTGGTAAATTTATTTACTTATTGAAATCTAACTATAGAATTTCATTGCAATTAAATTCATTTAGTAACTTTAATAACAATTTGGGTGGAATGTTCATTCTTGGAAATATGTCAGTTCATAATCCTGAATTAATTTTTTTAATTTAAAACTTTTTTTCAAACATTTTTAAATATTTATGAATGTATCGCACTCTGTTCAATTGTCCCTGTTTTCACGTACGACGGGTATGACGAGCAGCAACGTCAAACGTGTCATTTAATATAATAATGTTGTATTGAAAATTGAAAATTAGTTCAAAATAATCAACACTTAAGACCACTGCATGAACCTGAACCACCCACCCAACGTTGTTTTGAATTCATTTTAGCTAAAGGCAACTTAAACATCTGTATTCCATTTTTTCTTTCAATACCAGCAAGCTTAGAAAGACCTTTAAAAGAAATTATTTTATTTTTTGCTGGAGTATAAATGCCTAAAAGTTTTAGAATAAACCGTACGCTTTGGCGCTTTATCAAGAACGTTATTCTAGAAGTAAACCAACGTTGGTGTAATGTCAGGTTACTTGCTTTGAAGGTATGTAAATACTACATTATCATATTTTATTTAATGCACCGGATATTTTCATAAAATGCTAAGTTGTTATTGTTATAAAATAAGCTGTCGTAGCTTTAGGACAAGTAGATCCCAAGAAGAACTAAACATTAAATATTAAAATATTATGAGGAAATGCAAACTTATGATAATATAAAAGTCATGTCACGTGACACGATAAATACCAATTGAGCTAAGCGTGTTTATAAGCGCATATTATAGCTGCAAGTAAATTTTTATTTCTGTACTCGTTATAGATTTTTTGTACATAGATTTCTTGGTACTTGTGCATACCAATAGGTTAATAGTACCAACAATATAATGGTATTAACTACAATGGTTTAAACCCATTAATCGTGTTTTATGTGAGTTCATATTTTACTGAAAATCTACACATACAAAATTACATGTGCATTTTGGAAGCTACATTTAGCCAGTAATATTAAGATTTAGTAGTTTTAAGCTAAGCTAGAAATCTGTTAATATTTTCATAGAACCAAGTATCATGTACGCATTAAATTTATACTTTCTTGTTACCTAGAGAAAGGATATTATATTGACAAGAAAATTACATAGTTTTTTAGACAAAAGGAAGAAATAACGAAATCTACAAAACTATATGCTATTTAGTTAAACACATCTTTTTAAACTGACAATAAGCTACTTTGTAAATACTTGCGTTCCCAATATTGCAACACGCGAAACTCTACAAGGCACATATATATTTATACTATTTATTCTCATTGGAACTCAAAATTTTCTGATTCTTGAAACCACAATGGCAATGTTGACATAACGTCATCTAACCACGTTCCAAGTTTCCTCACCCGATTCGCCTTTCACCGTCTCCTTCAATCTTCTTCTTGCTGCTATCTTGTCACTATTTGCACTGATGCTTTAGTTTCATTTTTGTTGAGAGCATCTCTGCTTTTTGTGAAGATTCTTTAAGACGTAAAGGAAAATCACACTCTCTGTTCCTCTCAGTCTGACTATTGTCTCTGGCAGCAGCAGATGGACCTCCAAGGTTTTCACAAGCGATATATGGCAAGCATCTTTATTTATCGACGATGCGTCACGGACTGTCTAGCTTTCTCCGCAGAGCAGAGAATTATGAAAGGTAAAAGTGATCGGAGAACGAAATCTTAATAGAAGTACACTTAAATATCACTAGCGTTATATGAAAAACATTATATAAATTGGTTATATGGAAAGGTTCTTTGATGTGCGCACACTGTAAAGGATGTTGTATTTATTTTAGTCTGAGCAAAAGGCAAAAGTTTGGATGTTTATTGCTGTCGCTATCATGTCACTATGTTTTAACATGGCTTGGCTCACAAGTCCTCTGCTCATAATTCGCTTCTTCCTACCGGCTTTCAAACATCAAACAAGCGAGTATTATTATTGCTTCATAGCTTTTTTGTAAGCATTAAAAAGTGGGGAAAGATACTTTCATTCATTTACCACCTTTTTTAAACTCGACTTTCTCCAGTTTTCACTTATGCGGACTTTTTCTTGCGTTCTTTGATCTGCTGGTTGCATAGCTATTGGTCTCATCCTCGTTTCTAGCAGTCCAGTCATCTGCAGCCATGCCCACGACCTGTTCTGCATCTTTATTTTTGTTGCTTTAGGCTCCAACTCTAAAAAGTTTGGGTAATCTGGGAGAAAAGTGAAACTGGCTGTGTGTTTCTTATCATACGAAATGTAGAAACAGAATATAGAAATTTCTAAAGGCAATCGCTAAGTCAATATTGAGAGCGTGTAAACTATTTGAGGATTACAAATGAAATTCTTTAATATGGAAATGGTTAAAGGGCGAAATGAATTGTAAGAAAAAATTAAATTCAAGCAAAGCTCTAGGTATTTTTGAATACACGTTTTTATTCACGGAGTGATAGGTGTCCTAAATCTCCTTTATGGTATTAAAACTATTAAATGGAATAGTAAGAATGTACATAGTATTAAAGGCCAAACTGTAATTTTTTTGCTTATTTGCTTCGGTAGCAATATTTTTTGTTTAAAAGGATCTGGATTTAGTGTTTTTTGTTGGTTTTAAGGCACGGATATATGTGGTGAGAAAGTCAAACATGCTTTTGGCAATTGAAGATCACGTATTCATGAATTGCATATGTTAACAATAAAACCTGAAAAATTCGTTTGAAAAGTCTATGAGTCCATTTCTTCAACGACAAAAACCATTTAACCCAGAAGAGTTATGTTAAGTTTAAAAAAAAGTATGCAGTACATTATGACGAATCGTCACCTGAAGTACTCTATTTACAGAAAAAATCCATACAACAACGTTCCATATACAAATACAACAGAAAAAATGGCTAAAACTTACACCTGTCCAGATGACTCCCAGTACCCTACTAATAATTATAGAGGTTGGTTCGTTAGTGCGCTATTAAGTGTGTATGTATAATTATAACCAAAGGTCTGAAGTACAAGATATTTCTACTTTCTTATACTGCAACTCATAATAATGTTGAACTAATGTTCGGACTAATCGGACCTTCTCGCATCCCCGTCAGCTTAATTTAGGATATGTCCTCTTCCGTTTTATCCGGAAATGAATCTATCTGTAGCTTTCTTTCTAGTTGGTTGATTTTTTGTGGACTTTTAAAAGTTTTATTAAGGTTTACCACTGGCCTTTGAGACATTCCAAACAGTTGATGAAGGTTTGCAATTGACTTGGGGTAATTTGAGATGATAACATGCTGAAATGTAGAAATAATAACCACAGACTGTTTTTTTTTCTAAATGGTCTAGGAAAATATAACAAGATATAGTGATGTCCGCAAGAACCGGACATCAGGTATGCGTATGATGATGATGCATGTAGGTACGGCCGTGATGATCTGATTGCAGATCATCACTGTGCCACTCATATTGATTACTCAATAAATGAGATGGCACTCGCCCATCACCCTCACTCTTAGATTGACGTGTATTTCGCTCCGCTCATTAGCACCCCGCCTTCCTAGATTCCTGCGTAGCAGGAACATGACTATATCGAGTGTGAACCTGCAAAAGGAAACAACTGAAATTTTCGTCCACCTCAAAACCTCCCAAGTGAAAAATGCGTCCGTCTCAAAACCTCCCAACTGAAAATCGTGTCCATCTCAAAACCTCCCAAGTGAAAATTGTGTCCATGTCAAAACATCACAAGTGATTTTTGGGGCGAAATGAGACCTTAGTACCATTTGAAAGAGCAAAAAATGAGCTTTCATTTGATATATTGTTCATTGAAATCCGTTAATGGAGGCGGCAGAAAAAAAAATCTGCAAAACCACCTTGTATTTCTAGCCAACTCATGACCATGCAACAGTTATTAATCTTTCCATTATGCCTTTCATCTTAAAAACTTTAAAAAATATTCTTCAAATGCAGAATTTTATGCCCTTTCATCTACTACAAGTACATTGAAGAGATTGTAACGACTGATTTTTAAAATCGTTTGTCGTGAAGATGCATATTTTAGAGGTTTATGACGTACAGTATTAAAAGTAAGTTTCTGCAATACATGATTTTTGCACTTGTGATGTTTTGACATGGACACAATTTTCACTTGGGAGGTTTTGAGATGGACACGATTTTCACTTGGGAGGTTTTGAGGTGGACGAAAATTTCAGTTGTTTCCTTTTGCAGGTTCACACTCGAAGCATCTACCATTTACGTATAAAAACAAGACGACCATTTACGTCCATTTATGTGGAAACAAACAATCAAAATCTGATTAATGGTTTATTGCTTAATATTGCCTAAAACATTTTACAATGCTGATGAAGGGTTAATTAATCTGAATATTACATATCCCTATAGGGCTATAGAACCTAGATTTTTAAAAGTGTAATATGTTCCTTCTTAAGCCAGACCTTATTTTGCTTGCTTTTGGAAGTGCATTCAGCATTTTAACAAATTATACCCTGAGTAAATTGGGTATTTAAAACTTTGGACATGGAATAGTAACCATTTGGTTAAATTGGTGTCATATTTTTATCCAATTAAATTAATTGTATTATGGAATATTTGTAGCCAAAAATTTGTAGCAACCACTGTACAGCCTTAAAGATTTTGGATAGATGCAACATGCAAGAAGCTGATTGTGACATCATTGGACCCAACATAATGGTAAATGCATATTCCTTACTCCTTGGGTAAAGGCATAAGGTGCAAGTTCATTTTCAATTGTACATCGAACATCTTACAAAAGGATGGACCTTATTGTCATTATTTTCCAAGCTATACTGTACAAACGCTTCTTTGAATACCTATAAAAGCGCATGCTTTGTTCACGCGCAATTGAGCATTTACTATCATGAGCGACACAAAAGATGTTAATGATGAAGGTTTATAACCTAATATTTTATACGAAAACCGTTCCTACTCATTTGCATTTAACCTCCTACTGGGATATGCTTATATTCACACTGGCATTTTTGAACAGTCAATACACGAATTCCAGATACCCGAACGCACCATATATATATTCTATTAACGAGGAATGAAGGTGATTACAGTCAGCTCCGATTGTACTTTACGGGAAACAAATTGTCATGAATTTATCACACACCTTTTATCTCATGTTATTATGATAAACTCTGGAAGGAAGTAGCCGCATATGAAGTTGAAATAAATTGAATTTCATTGTTAAATCACATATAATTGGATGTCTATTGTGTTCCTGAAAGAATATTTTTTGTACTGCTTGCGTAAGTACTTTCTGGATGAAGCACACGAGATTCTGAACTGAGCTTTGAGATGTGATTAATGCGAAACATAAGTTAAATTTGCATACAAATAATGGTGAATAGAACACAGTAATTCAATCCATTCAACACACTTTAAATGTTGAATTTTATTCACTGATATATTACAAAGTTACAAGACACCATTTTTCAAATTCAGCAAGGGAGTGCCAGACCGCTTGAATATACTAAACTGTCTTGTGTCATTTGGGAGGGACGGAGCAGATATCGTAATGTATTTATTTGATAAGGACAATTTGTCATATTCATTTTTTATTTGCGTTCCTTGATATTGTGTTATGATAGAAAATTATACCAAGCTCCTTGCTTGGTCTTTAAACTTTCACGAGTTTCTGCTTAAGAATGTATCAAAGTTTGGCCTGTTTTTTATATAGTCACAGCTCCAAGCAAGCATATTTAATGCACATTAATGCTCGGGACAGTGTTTATTTGATGTCGAAAACTTTTGTATCGTTTCAAAAGATGAAGTGATCGAGAACCAATACGGTAATAAATAATTACTCCCTTAGTGCATTATTCCCAAATGTTGTCATTGGCTTGAGAAATTGTTTAATTTAAAAAAAATCATTTTTGTTGGGGCTAAGCTCTGTACCTGCACAAATCATTTGCAAGTAATTAAGCTTCATACTAATAAAAAGTCTACAAAATGCATTCAAGATGATAGTACCTAT
>JAQIWO010000286.1:0-16344 GCA_034695405.1 Entomobrya muscorum
AGCAGACTAAATAACTATACAGCCCCTTTACTGTTTAGTATGTATTTATAGTTGATGTACTACCTCGAATCTCCTCGCGTTAGGGTCAGCTCCTTGTTCTAGGAGCTCTTGAACACAATCAAAATGGCCTCTGGCAACTGAGAACATGAGTGGGGTGGTTCCATCCTTTAAATGAGAAAAGAATGGCTTGTTACTTATGAGCACGAAAATAATTTAATGGTCGACTCTTTGATTTGAAATCTATGCATTTTTTAAAATACTTATAATCTAGCTGACTTTTTTATGCGTGGGACGTGACATGCGACATGCTGCAAAATGTTGCAAAGTTACCCCACATAACATGATGAATCATCTACTTCACATTTTTTATGCATTAAAAAATTTCCGATTATTAGTTACCTTATCACGACAATCTACATGAACTCTTCCTGTATTCAGCACCTTCAAAATCATGCTTCGATCTCCTTTGATAGCTGCCCTATGAAGCTGAAGATCCAACGGGGTTTCCCTCTGCAAAAATAAATGAGTTTAAAAAATCACACACAAATATTCATAATGATAGAGCTTCTGTTACAGATCTATTCTTTTGTTTCTTCGTCGTGGATCATTATAAATCTCTTAAAAATTCACATGCATGTATTTTGTTTTACCTTAAACGACATCTTCCTTCAGTTCCTTCCCTCGAGTCACGTTCACATTAAGCGTGCCAAGCAAATCCCACACTGAATGTTATATCCTCCTCCACCTACAACCACCTGGCTCCACCACCACCACCTCTCTCTTATTTCTACTATTTTTTTCCTCCTCTCCTTACAGAAAGGACGAAAAGAATGAAATGAAATCAAGTGTGTTGCGTAACTTTATTTTCTCTCTTCTTTTTTTTCCCTCCGCCAGTTGGCGCCAGCTGGCTGTCCAAAATTGCTTGTGTCAACTGCTCCTTCCTCATGCTCAGCAGTTGACGAAGACTCGCTGATCTCGTCGTTTCCGGTGGATTGATACCTTTCGGGGTGACGTATAACGTGCAATTATTGATTTTCTCTCGGCGTGCCGACTTCCACCAGGAGTACACTTCCGGTCGACCTTCCGTCTTAAACTTTTTTCCGAGCTTTATAGGCTTGTAGAGTTGAAGCCTCAGTTTCCGGTTGAGATTCATCGTCCCGTTTCCTCCAAAAGGCTTCAAAAACGCCCATGCAACTTTATACCAGCCGAGCTCCGTCCCATGAAATCCTCCGGAGGAAACGATGGTTGTCGAAGAGCTGCTTCCGTTGTTACTGCTGCTATTATTATTTGGCATTGGGAGGAAGTCCATGATTTCAAAGAAAATGATTGGTTCTTCATCGGAGGATGAGTCCTCGTCCACCTCATTTGGCAACTCTGCAAATCTCTTGAAAGGCTCCTCAAAAACGAGGAGCTCGTTCCAGGTCGGGGCAAAGGTGGGAATGGAGTGACGGGCGCGACAAGGCTGGGACATGATTGGAAGCACGGAATCCACTTGGGTTGAAGTAAAGGTTGACTGAGCAGCAGCGTCCCTCTGTTTTCTTCGTTTGCTCTTCTTCCCGGATTTCTTCTTGTCATCTTCCCCCTCCTGGGGTTCGTCATCATCTCGACTATTTCCTGATGATCGCCTCATGTACTCCCCATTTTGAAACATCACACTGACCTTGATCACTGGATGGATCACGTTTGGGTCAAGAGGGAGCAAGTCGGAGGAGTGGACGGTGACGCCAAAGAGAAGATCCTTGCCTGATGCGGAGTCGACCAAGGGCACTGTTTCTCGCTGCTTTGGAATGCGTTTCTTTGGCTTTTTCTTTTCGTCACGAGATGATGATTTTGGCTTTGATTTCTTGTCTGGCAAGTGACCTACTACTTTCTGGTCATCTGAATCTTCGGAAGGGGACGGGGACGAGGAGAAGGACGAAGCAGAAAATTCATCGGGAGCTCGACTCGTCTCAACAGCGGCAGCAGGCTCTTTCTTTTGCACTTGCGGTTTTCGGGATGTCTTCTTCGACAATTCCTTTTGCTCCACAACCGATTTTGACCTTTTCTGCTCATCATCAATTTTCCTCTCTTCCGGTTTTCTCGGTGACCTCTTCTCTTTGTTCTTGCTGATTATCAGTTTCGCGAATGGTTTCAACTTTGATGACTTCTTTGCCTTGTCTTCGGTCACCTTCTCGTCTTTATTTTCCCCAGACGACGCAGGTCCACTTTCCTTCTTCGATTTTTCCTTCTGCTGGACCACCTCGTCTCCAGAGCTTTCTTCCTCTGAGTCATCCGGCATGAAAATCTTTGTATCTTTCGACTTTTCAGAGGATTTACCAGACTTTTCCGGCTTCTCCCCACCGCCAACAGTTTCCTCCTCGTGCTCCTCTTCTTCCTCGACAATGTGCTTTGACGAAGTAGACCTCGTAAAAGATTTCTTCCAACGAGTGACGATACTCGTTTTACTATCCTTTTTCCCACGACTGTTTAAACTTTCAACGTCATCAACACCTCCTCTGTCATCTGTTGCAGTGGAGGAAAGTTTACCCTTATTTTTAGAATCTGAGGATAACGAAGCTGTTGAAAATAGTTTACCAAATCGGGATTTTTTCGGGACTACACTTTGTTTTACAGTCTTATCGTCTACCTCACTGCCAGCTACACTAGCCTTATCGATATTATTATCGGTGTCATTATTACCGTCATGCTTATCTGCTGAGTCGTCTTGCTCGATTTGAACTGTAGAGTAGTCCTTGCTCGCTCTTCTTCTACGAGTGGGCTTGGGTGATTTATTGTTCATCTTATCGTCAGCGTCACTATCACCGTCATGATAAGATGGCTCATCAGCAGAGGTCGTGCTTTCTCCCATCATCAACGACGGCTTCTGTCGTCGTTTCACTGGCTTCGGAATTTTCGGAGGCTTCTTAGCAGGCTGGGGATGGGATCTCTCGTTTTCAATTGTGAATGTGGCACTAGAATGGTTATCATCTTCATCCTCCTCGTCATCTTCGTCAGGCTTTTTGTGTTTCTATGGTTGCCCAACAGACAGATAAAGTCATTTTTATTAACTAAGTGTTCATATTTTGGGGTAACTCGAGATCATGCCCAAAAATGATATTGGAGTAACTTACCGTCTCCTTCTTCGGTTCCTGTTCCAGCTTGATTACCTCTTCCTCCATTCGCTCCCTTATGCATTTAAGGGACTCCCTCGTGAATGGTTTGAAGTAAACTGGTAGAGCCTCCAAAAAGGAGGTGTCCGTACCCCGTGTCGACATGGACCAGTCTCTTATAGATTATAAAATAATTTATCTTTAATTTGGAGGGATGGTTGGGTTAGGTTAGTGTCGGGGGTCGCACATATGTATTTGGACGAAGCTGCCAGTGTTGATTTTGAAGGGGGCAGTCTTGCCATTGAGTGCTGTAAAGTAATTGTATTCATAGATATCCATGTCTGGGATACCGGCAACGAGGTAACCTAATAATAAAATAAAATTGGAAGACAATTAAGAATACATATCCATTAGAACCTATTTTGAATTTCCATGCATTAAATATAATTTTAACGTTAAAGTTAGCTTTATAAATAATCAATTACCAATTCATCGTGTGAATTACCTCCGTAGACAGCATTGCCATAAGTGACATTGCAATTTCCACACAAAACAATGTCTGCATCCTCATTTGCTCATTTCTTGTTTGCTTAAAATACACAATAAATATAGAAAGTGTGCAACTCAGATAAGCCTAAATCTCCGTTTTAATTTTCAGTGGAACCCAAATAAAAAGAAAAAGAAAATTAAACAATTAATTACAATTTATTTGCCTAATTAGTTTATCATTAAGTTATTAATTGGTTGATTTACTTAATAAACAAATAATTTTTGAACTTACAAAAAGGTGTGGTCGAACAGGGGACAAAATCTTTCTCAACTTTACAAAACTGTGTACACCAAATATGAATGCAACACATTCTTAAATAGTAATTGTTCCAAGACGTCCATCGTCTTCTCGTATCTCCACGTTCGCCAGGTATTTCTTTCAAATCGTTTCTTAGGTCGTCTGAAAGCCATAAAGATCAAATGAACTTTTACCTCCTCCTCATTAAATATTTTATTACAGGAATTACCAGTAATGTTGCTGGGGATAAATGATAATCCAGTTATTCTTTGACAAATAGCTGTTTTGGATAAGCAATTTCCCGCATCATGCTGGTCAGCAGCAGCTTGGTAGCCTAATCTGATGTTCGAAATCTCATCTCCATTCAATTTGTAAATGCAGAGATCTAAAAATATAAAAAATACAAATGAAAAATAATATCAAAACCGATACAATTTCATAGTTTTAGGCGACACTCAAATTTAAACTGGTAACGTTAGTAAGTACGCAAAAAAATTTTAATAAATAAATAAAATGAAATAACATTTTGCCAAAAAAAACATAGCATATAGCATTTTTTCGGGTGGTCCCTGTCATCAAGATTTGGTAAAGAACCTTCAGACTTCATTGAGAGCCCAGAAATAACTAAGGTCTTCATTCACTTCCGGTGGTTTCCCAGTACCATTTTCATGGTTGAAGCATCAAAATGTCATGATTCAAAGAGACGTCCATGGTCTTCAGTGATAGGCGCTCATCCCTCAGAATTATGGATACCAGCTGAGTAGCTCGTTAATTAACGTCATGCGCACTAATATTAACTAATTGTTAATTAATATTTATTAATTCATTAATATATAATGCAGTTACTTAAGGGCTCACCTAAAGAGTCCAGAAATGATTTCAAAAATTTTTCACATGAAACTAAATATTGAATTCCTTCAAGGGTCCTTTTTGTTTGCTCTTCATCTCATCAAAAAGTGTAAGTTTTGCATGATGCTTGCAGAATTTCAGCGGAATGCCATGCCATTGCTGGAATACAAGGCAGTAGAATTTCGTTCACAGTGCATTGCCCAAAAAGCAATTCTTGTACCTGTCACTTTATAAAGCAAACATGAAACATTTTAGTAGTAAATATTGGCAAGTGTACCTGTGCAAGTGGCATATTTTGACGAAAGTTGAGTAGTAAAAATAGCTATTCTGCCCCTACAAATTAGAACAGCTTTAAAAATTCGTGAGTCTAGCGGCAAATAAGTAGAGGATTTCCTATCTTACTTGGAGGAAACCTGCATTCTGCTCGCTGTCATAGCATGAAGATGCTCGCTAGCAAAGACGATTTTTAAGAAAAATAAGTTGTGTTGCGCGCCAAGTAAACATTAGTTAAATTAAAATATTTATAAAATAGTTACGAAATGGTTTCGAGTTAATATTTGGTTAATAACTCACCTGAGTCGTGAATGGGGTTCTTGCAAATTTATCTATGCCCCAATTGCAAGTAATGAGTCGCTGCCGCTTTAATGTTCATTGGAATTCTTTTGGCATCCTTCTTTGCCATCTGGCACTGCTAAAATACTAAAACTTTTGACAACTATGTCAAATAATTAACCAGCAATCTGTTAGGAATTCAAAAAATCTAAAGTGCGCAAAATATGTGCTCTGTTGAGAATGCCTGAAACATAGTTTTATTTAACAGGTGATCAGCATATAGCTACGCTAAGAGGAAAACCATTTATGGGATCGTACACAGAAGCAGAATCGCAAAATTTACAAACCATCTACATTTGCCACGGTTCATATTATAAAATTCATTTATTTGCCTTCCGAAACCAAAGCTTTATTATCAACCTAGTGCTTATGAACACTTCCAAATGCTGAAACACATTCCATTACAAATGCTTCACTCTGCAATAATGTAGTAATGTAATGTAAAAGTAATGCCCACTGCTGTAGAATGCATAGCTTTCCAATAGAATGGAATTGTCAATCTGCCAAGAGCTGATAACAAAAACCACACAATTCATAACCACCTTGTATAAGTTTTTTGCATTTGCCTGAATGAAACTTTTATTTTATCATGGATAATGAATGGTAATTTGGAAAAGGCTGATCAGAGAAAAAATGAAAGGGAAGATTTTGCAGCCAGCACATTATCCGCACGATCAAAATCTGTTTCAGGAAAATAACTTAGCATTACTGCAAGTTTTGACTTTTTGATCTATCTCGTCTAACTCACACATGTAATTGCAAAAGTCAATTTACACCTCGAGATATATTTGCATTGCATTGCATATAAACCACCACAACTTATAACCAGAGACTCACAGTAAGCCTTACTTTATTCGTCAGATATGCTTATCTATATCCAAATTACATATAATGCTCGGAATGTGATGATGATAAGTACCTTGTGTTAAATTTTGCAATTTTGTAGTAGGGCTGCACAAATAATATTACACGGAAAAGTGGAATCAAATTTTCGACAAAAAATGCATGAAGCAATGCGATATGTAAGCTCTTCATCTCATACAATATCCGTGCATACGAAATCTGGATTAAAACTGTGATTTAGCATTACAGCAAGTGGAGCACAGTACTACTACCCCAAAATTATAATGACAACTTAAACGCATTCATTGTATTTGATTGGAATTTATCGAAGACACTCACATACTTCAGGATTTTTAAAATTCGAATTGAAAGGACATAATGATTATCAATGAGTACATAATTTGCTGTGCTGATATGTATTTAAAATTTCATTCCCAATAGGTCATAAAAAATGACGACAAGAAATAGAATGACAAATTCAAACAAGCTAAATTCTATCGTCCATGGTACCAGTTTCTATTCTTTAAAAATATTCATGAAAACAGTGCCAATTCATCGGACGTGCAAAATCTTACAAATGTCCCGGCAACTCAATATGTTGCGTCCCAGATGTGAGCTTCCGATCCCGGATGAAAAAACGGGTACGAGTTCAGTGCCCCGTGTGAGCAAAGAAAACGAAAAAAAAATCATCCCCGGTGAGAAAAACACGGACAAAAAGGACCCTAAAACCCATTTTTGATCTCGTTTGAGCAAAAACAACACAGAAAAATGGGTCCCGGGTGACCAAAAACCGACAAAATCTTATTTGTGTCCCGCGTGAGCAAAAAGAAATTTTCCAATCCCGGATAACGCTGCAATGCCGTGGCACCGTTCCGTAAGATTATGCACGTCCGCAATCAATTACTGTTAGTTTCCGCCGCATACTTTAACATAAAAACTTTCAGGTTCCAATCAAGGGGTTGAGTACAAAATTCCAGAGGATTTCAGAGCTCCTCAGTGAACTATTCGAAAACGTAACACTAAGTAGGTTACCTATCTTCGTTTCTCCCCCAAGCTTTATTTCGTGCTTTGGGGCAGCATCAGTTTTCTGGATGACATCCCAAAGCTGCTCTTCCTCCAACATTACAAAACATCGTCTCATGGAGAAGCATTCATGGATTTCCTTTAATATACCAATGATTCTAAGCTAAAATGTTTCAAAATTTAATCAATCAGAATGAAAAGAAATAGTATTCAAATTTAGAAGCTTGTTTTATTTTTATTTTTGTTTACGAGATTGCCTCAGCGCGAATTACTTTTTGTGCATAAGTGTACTTTCTGTTGCGTTGGTGGGCATCTCTCCTGTTTACGTGGATCAAATCATGTCCATCATTTCTCTGTTAGGTATTCGCTTTCATCTGCAGCATATTATTTGCACAAAAGCTTAACAAGTAGAGATTTGTTGACCCAGATAAGCTCTGGCCTTATCGTTTACATGTAATGAGACGAAAGTACTATTATATCAAGCGATCAACGGCTTGTATTGATTTACTGCATAATTACAATTATATTTTCTGCTGTCATTTCTAGAAAGATGAATAATTTATTTGCTCATGATATTAAAATTACATACGCGCAAACATGCTTGTTGCTTTTTGTTTCTTTCTGTATTGGTTTGAAAATGTCACATTAATTTTTATATTTAACAATTAATTGTTATTTCGAGTAATGTTCTTTTACACGCATTTATTGATTATGATTCCGTCTTGAAAATAAAACCGTCAAAAACTAATCATGGCTAATAAAAAATAAATTAAATGATGATAAATACTTGAAATATGCTTGCATTTGTCAATTTTCAAACGATTAGTCACAAGGCATGTAGACAATTATTATTATGTTTAAATTTATATAATTCATCATTTGTACTCAAACTATGCTGCAAAATTTGATAAAGGTATGTATCTCTTCAAGTCCTGATCAATGGTGCCTCTTAAAATAGACGGACAGTATTCTCGTGCTCGTCAAGCTTTTCTTTAGATACTCCCAACTGATTAAACATGCTTCAGTGCCACTACCTGGTTTCTTGTTTGCAGAAAGCAAACAAAACCCGAGGAAATTTATTACTCAGATAAAAGCTTGAATCTTATCTGTTGAATGAAAATAAGAAACGCAAATGATGATACTTGTTGAGCAGGTTACAAGTTTATTACAACTCTGGGGATATTCGGCGCTATGGTAAATGTGGTAATCGTGATTCATTAATGTATAATTATTGATGAAGAGTGCGATTACTCGATTACAATTTTCATTTTTGCTCACATTAGCAAATCTTGGGACCTTTTTGTGCTGCTGGATTGAATCCTGCATATCACTGATACGTACTTTCGAATGAGTAAAGTTATTTTGCTTGAACAAAATAACAGTAAAATAAATAAATGTGCGACGCAGATAAGCTGGAATCTTATCGTGTGGTGATACAGATACTTGAACTTCATGAAAACCACTTTTTTTTGCTTGACAAACATTGAGAATAACTATTTTAATTATAGCATTGTCCATGATTTTCGCATAAGTACATTAAATAAAAACTCAAAAATATAATTTAAACGAATCGTAATAAAATGTATTTATAACATGACTAAAAGTAACACGTATACTGAAGAAGTAATTAGAAATCCAACAATTTATTGGTCAAATTTTTATACACATTTATTTGTTGGCATTCCAATTGTTTTTAAATTCCTAAATTCTCTGAAAGAATCATTGGAGATGACAGGTCAACATTTATATGCAATAATTTTTTAACTAAAACAAATTACATTATTGTTAGGCATAAATTCATTTGCTAAGATTAAAATTAATTTTATTTTCCATTTATAAATTCTATGCTATCTAACCCCTAAGTCTTTATCCTTAAATGCAAAATCTTTGTCTGTCCTTGAGCCTCAAAACTTTTATAAATTGCTCCTGGTTGAATGAGATGCTGCATGCACTCAGCAGAAGGTTGATCTGGTTCATATAAGATTGTAAAAATCAGTTGGTTTATGTCGTCTTCCGCAGCTTCTATCTTCACTCCAGGAACTTCCAGAACCAGACGCAGGGTTTCTCCTTGAATTCCTCCTTTCCGCCCTCTGGAGCGAATGTGTAAAGGCGTGTCTCCCTTTGAATTATATTTTACTAGAAGCCTCAAAGCTCTCCATTTTTTCAGGTGGACTACCAACTCATGAAATTGATCAGGAGTGGAGCAATATGCTTTGGCTGCGTAATGAACAAAAGTGCTACCATCGTCGTCACATGCTTCCAAATCTACTCGGCACGTTTCCACAAAATATTTTATTATTTCCAAAGTTGAATTTTTATTATATGAGATGGTGAAGTGAAGCACACCCTCCCCTCTTTTGTTTTTGTGGTCGACATTTGCTCCCCGCCAAACCAACTCCCGCACAAACTGTACGCTCTGAGTTCCGCCCACAGCGCACTGAAGGAGATTTTTTCCGTCCTCGTATGTGTGATTTATGTCAATTCCCTGAATGTCAATTATCAAGTCAAACAAGTCAATCGAAAAGTTGTTTACGGCACTGAGAGCCAAATGAAGGTCAAACTTTCCTACTTCAAACAGATAAGAAGCTCTGACCTCTTTCAGTAGAAAGCGAACCAGCTCCAGAAAATCATTTGAGCTCATATACAGCAAGGCATTCATAACAAATGTTAGATTGTTGCTGTCTTCTTCAATATTGACTCCCTCTTGAATTAAATACTTGAGTAGAGTTAAATGGATTCTATCACATGCTAATGGGCCTTGACGTGGATATAGATTCAAGCCCTTCTCCTCAAGTAAACCTTTGTTTTGACTCACTAGAAACTTACAAATTTTAAGTCTTCTACTTGCCATCTCGTCTTCGTCATCATAGCTATTTTCCAGGCAGTAATGAAGAAGTCCCCGACCTTCCAAAGGAGCAATGTCCGCCAAATATTCAACCATTTCTACGTTCGCCTTTTGAACTGCGATGTGTAGAGGAATGTGATCTCCTGGAGGGTGGTCCAGAGCGAGGGAGCTCTTCAAGTCGAATTGGAAGCAGTCCTGAAAAAGCTGGAAGCATTCACTCAGCATTTCTAGGGAGCCATTGGCGGCACACAAATGAAGCAATTCGGAGGATGGTTCCAAAACAAATGTATTGAGTATGTTCGGTGGCAACGCGGATCTTCCTTGAATGATGTAAGGTCTGTACGTGTTTATAAGGATTGGAGCTGATTTGAGTGCATCCTTCAGAAAACGAAACAGGTGGACGCGGTTGCTGCGTATGCAACTATTCAGCATGCAATACAAATTATGACCTTCAACTGCGGCTCCAAGGGCGTCTAGAACAAATTGGCGGATGAAAGGTGATTTGCGTGCTTTAAAATGACTGTTGATAAAGTAAGCAATAACCGAGTGACTAAAGTCGTAGGTCGAAAAGCCTTGTGGTATTCCATTGAAGGAGGAGAATGAGCGGATTTTTTCAAAAAAAGTACTAAAGGTATTCCCTTTATCAGCATGTAGCACTGTTTTCAGAATAAACAGTGCAAACTTTTGCTCAAGATTTTGACCATCTATCTGACGAGCTTGCAGGTTCCCACACAAAAACTCTCCAAAAAACTCTGCGACGAGGAATTCCGCAAACGTACGATGCAGAAATTTAGTTGCATCCTTTTCTTCTGTTCTATCCAGCCCTCTGGCGGACTCCAACACCCCGAACCTAAAATGTGATGCAGATGGGCTGATATTCTCGACTTTTGTGTACATTCGAAAATCTTCTGAAATTTGGGGAAACAAGAGTTGTAGCGCCTTCCACACGTGGTAGTTCTTCATCGCAAGTAAGGTTGCATCATGCTCAAACTTGGGGAAGCGCAGAGTAAAAAAATGTTGGTACATTTCGTACACAGACGTAGACCTGCAAAAAATGTATATGTGCATGCATGTAAAAAGTACATTTTTGAAAACAAAAAACAGAAAAAATTACTTTTACAAAATTAATTTTGATTTGATTCTTAACTGACCTGATAAGAGGAGTCTCTAGGTTTTTTGCCGGATTTGAGAAAAGTGCTGCCTCCTTCGTGTACACCTCTGCAAGGAGAAAGCACTGAAGGGGAATCCCCATGAGATCATTATCTGCTTGACTCTGAGAGTTTTTTATCGCATCCTTTAAATTTTGAAGACAGGTTACAGCGAGTTCTATGAGTTTATTCTCATTTGAATTTTGAATTTTCGACTTCCAGGATGCGACCAGGTAGTCAATCTGATTTTGGTGGGTAAAAGGAAGGATGTCATATGCAATGACACCGAGTGAGGACTCCAACTCCTTCCTCACGTGTGGTCGTGATGCTACGTACACTCTGATATTGTCCCCATCTTCCAGGAGTGCTTTTAAAAAATCCTGGGCCCAGGCAAGATTTTCCTGCGGGACTTCATCCAGACCGTCGAGAAACAGCTCAAACCGGAAAGGAACTTTCTCCGTTATCTTTTGAAGAATTGCTGTTGACAGAGGTGACGTGCAAAGGTAATCCAGTATCATCTTTATTGCAAGGCTGTAAGTCACTTTTGAAAGTTTTTCTGGCGGTACAGGTAAACTTGATAGGGGGATCAAGCCAACAATTTTATCTGGATCCCTTGATGACAATTCTCGGGCTAAACTTTGCAGAAGCTGGGTCTTCCCCATTCCCGGCTTATCGCAAATGCAGACTCCTTTTCTGGCTTTGGACTCATCCAATTTTTCTACAAATTCGTCTTCTGAAATGTAAATCTTGTTACCTGTAGCCTGCTTGAGAATGAAGTTATAGAGTATCTCAGATGCCCCGGTGGAGTCTTCCAGAATGTAAATCTGATTATATTCGTTTTCTCCTTCAAGCCTTATGAGATGCGTAGGGCTGCCAGGAATTTTGCGTATGTGATCCCAGTGGTCTTCGTCTTCCAACATTATAAAACGAGAGGTGATCTCCAAAAGTTGTTTTCCAGATTTCATTACAGGGTTCAGATTTGCCAATTCACGTATCTGCTGTCGCTCTACATCCCGGAAGACAAACACATCAGAGCATTTCTCATTGAAAATGTCGGGATTAAGATGAATTCTGTTGGATATCGATCTCTGTATGTAAAGGGGTTGTTGAGGAGTTATCGTTTGGCGAAGCACGGTCAGCGTCCCCGGGGCTTCCAGAAAGTATTCTAGTTCTTCCTGAGCGAAATTTCCATTTTGAAAGATTCCCTGTATGTCTCGGTCCGTCATCTCTGGGAAAAGGTTTTCGAGCTTGCCAACTCGTCCTTGGAATTCGACATCAAAAGAAAGAATGGCATGCTGTCGGTATCCATCCAGCAAAAGTTTGACTGTGCCGCTTTGTTTACACTGATGCAGGACCTTGGTTAAAACAGGATAGCCGTTGGTCCTTGTCAGTAGTATGTCGTAGAGCAATTTTGTCTTTTCAAAACCCCGACTTGTTGATTTCTTTGTTAGATAATAAAAACATGTGTGAATTTGCTGGTAACTATTGCATGTTCTGAAAATCTAAAAACACTTACGATTGCATCCAAATCTGAAGCTGAAAGGATGCTTGCAGACTGTAAACTCGCGAGAACCTTGGCGTCACAAGCTGTATTTTCGATTAGCTCAACAAGATGGGCTTTCACGTACGCCTTTTGCCAAATCTCCATGATGACTACTTACTTTCACAAAAACACTTGCAATCAAAATTTGTTTCAAAAATTAAATGCAGTGTTTTAAATCGCCGAATACAATGCACGCATCTTTAATTGAATGATGATAAACCCTGAATGTTCGTTTGTGCATTCATGAGCAAGCGTGTTTTTTATAATTTTATTCTTGTCATGTAATTGAAGAGCTAACATAAATTATGCCATAATTGCTGTTTTTTCCTTATTCTTTCCTCCGCAAGGTTTGTGGCGTGTAATTTACGCATAAATCACGGTTTGTTTGGACAAAGAACCAACATACAGCATAAATTTGTGACTCACTCAGATAAAACCTTGTGTTTTTATGGAGTTGAGGAGAAACGATGATGATGCACTTGTTGAACCACAATATTATCTTATGGTTAGTAGTATGTATGTACCAAATACTGTGAGAATCACACCACAAACCACAATATAGAGATAAATTTATTTGGAAGGGTGCATGCATTAAAGTTCAGTAGCCAATTGTTATCATTTATCATTCAATGTGCATGTCGATGATGCAAGTACTTATTTAGGCGTTGTGCAAAGTAAATACCATTTTTATAGACATATTGTCAACTTTATTTTGTATTATATTGTGTTTAGAATAATTTACGATGACAACTAAATTGCATTTTAACTTTACGATGATAATTTTCCTAAAGCAAAAAAATAAAACATGGTACTTTATTGAGCTTCGAAGAAAATTGTAAACATAGGCTTTGATACGGCACTCATTTAACTCATGTCAACAGTGCTTGTTGCAATTATTCATCATTTAAATTCAAACTATGCTGAAAAAGGAATATATTGATAGAGCCATACGGCTTTCCCATATCCTTTAACAAAAAAACTATAACATCTCATTCCCATAAGCTGCTTATTTAAGAAAAATCAAAAACCCGCTCGAAACCTTTTCTTTTTCTTGTTCCTTTTCAGCACATTCAATAAAGATGTTGCGGTCAGAGCAAAAGGGAATAAGATAGCGTTTGCTTTGCTTTGCGTAATTCAAATGAAAAAGTTGGTGTTTCTTGGCGAGTAGGAGTACGCTCCGGCTTAACGAAGATAACTCTGTATAAATAAGTATTTTATTATGACATTAGGTTTAATAAGGAAAAATTGGTAAAAAAAAGTTAAAATTATTCCAAGTGCTCGTGTGAGCAATCCTAAAAAAATATAGTTTATTATTTATGAATCATGTCAGAAGCTCCTTCTGCTCATTTAACAACGGATGTTGCGGCCAAGAGCAAAAAGGGACAAGATTAGATAACGCTTTGCAAGCGAAGCTCATGAGCGAGCAGAGTTGAAAGAGTAAAATAAAGTGGAGTGTCTTTCGGTTGAGGATGAGCACACTCCTATTTAATGACAAAGACTATAAATAAATTTGTGTCCATTTGTCTTATAGAATGTAAAATACTTGGCTTGCTTGTGACAACAAGTCACACTCACAAATGATGTTTTGCTTCCAATGTAAAAGCTGACCACAGTATCCGTTGTTCAGTCTTCTAAAAAAATAAGTTGCTACATGACACAAGTGAGTCATCGCCATACAGAAATTTAATAAAAAAAATTTAATGAAAACGCGGTCATTTCACACGAAGAGCCAGCGCCCATCCTTAAATTGTCTTAAAATAATGATGTTAGTGTAGTCTAAATTTGTAGTTTTTCGGAGGAAAATGCATAACTTCTTATTTGAGGTAATGTAAATTTATATGTGATAGAGTGCATATAACAGAGAGCGCAACAACACCCGAGAATCAATCGCAAAATCTTGAATTGTTAATTCGTCTTTCCCAACTCCCAAAACTCAATAAATCTGCTCTGTTTACCCTGCCTTTTGTCTTAACTTCGTTTTTTTGGAAGCTATTGACACCCCACCAACATCACATATAACCCGTTATACATCGGCACTCAGTGCATGAGCCCTTTGGGGCAATCTAATAATAAAATGCCTTAAAAGGCATTCACGTATATAACAATATGTAATCTTTCTAGTCATGACTAATTATGCCTCTCTGCAATGAGCAGATGGACAGTTTTTTCGTGGTCGTCAGGTTTTTCATTGGACAATTCAAATTGATTAAATTTGCTTCAGTCCCAACCCAATACCTCCTTTCTTATTTGCACAAAGCAAACCGAAACCCGAGGAAACGTTTGACTCAGCTGAAAGCTTGAATCTTATCCTATGAATGAAATTAAGAAACACAGATGATGATATTTGTTGAGCAGGTTATAAGTTTATTACAACTATGGCTATTTTGGTGGTCATGGTGAATGTAGTAATTGTGATTCCTTAAAATATAATTGATGATGATTGAGTAACATTACTCGGTAAAAAATTTTATCGCGTGGTTAAACAGATACTTGAAATTGACGAAAACCTCTTCTTTTTTGCTTTGCAAGCACTGAGAATAACTATTCGAATCAAAGTTTTGCCAATGCGTTTCTACATGCCTTGTGTACATTAAATGCAAACTCAAAAAATATATAATATAAATGCACCGTAATAAAATAGAATATAAAATGATTAGGAGTAAATCGAATATTGAAAAAGTATTTAGAAATCCAACGAATAATGTCATATGCAATAACGCCAAGTGAAGACTCCAGCTCCTTCCTCACGTGTGGCCGTGATGCTACGTACACTCTGATATTGTCCCCACCTTCCAGCAACGCTTTAAGAAAATCCTGGGTCCAGGCAAGGTTTTCCTGTGGGATTTCATCCAGACCGTCGAAAAACAGCTCGAACCGGAAATGAGCTTTTTCCATTATCTTTTGAAGAATGGCTGTTGACAGAGATGACGTGCAAAGGTATTCCAGCACCATCTTCATTGCACGGCTGTTAGTCGTCTTTGAGAGTTTTTCTGGTGGTGCAAGAAAACTAGAGAGGGGGATGAATCCAACAACTCTGTCAGGATGTCTTTCTGAAATTTTTCTTGCTAAATTCTCCAGAAGCTGGGTCTTCCCCATTCCTGGATTATCGCAAATGCAGACTCCTTTTTTGGCTTTGGGCTCGTCCAATTTGTCTACAAACTCGTCCTCTGAAATGTACATCGTGTTTCCTGTAGCTTGCTTCAGAATGAAATTACAAAGTATGTCAGATCCCCCGCTGGAGTCTTCAAGAATGTAAATCTGATTGTCTTCGTTTTCTCCCTCAAGCCTTATCAGATGGTTTGGGCTACCAGGAACTATACGTATGTGATCCCAATGATCTTCGTCCTCCAGTATTATAAAACGAGAGGTGATCTCCAAAAGTTGTTTTCCAGATGACATCACGGGGTTCAGATTTGCCAATTTAGTTATCTGGCGTCGCTCCATTTCTCGAAAAACGAACACATCAGAACAGTTTTCACTGAAAATCTTGGGATTGAGATGAATTCTGTTGGAAATCGATCTGGTAATGTACAGGGGCTGTTGAGTAGGAATCGTTTGGCGAAGCAAGGTCAGCGTCCCCTGGGCACCCATAAAGTATTCTAGTT
>JAQIWO010000287.1:0-16325 GCA_034695405.1 Entomobrya muscorum
ACTTGCCACTTTGTTCTGCTCTAATATATATAACCAAAACTAATGCACAGTCCTTTTTCCAGTTTGCACTTTAAATTTATACATCTAAAGGTCTCAGGTCACACATATGATGATAAGGGCAGGCAATTTTAACTCCACCTGACGGTGGAGTTAAAATTGCCTGCCTTAATTCTACTTTAATTAAAACCATCATAAGTATTTTTTACCCAAGTTCATGATCATAATCATACCAAGTCTAGTATTTTTATTCTGACTGGGTGATAAATGAGCTCACTCTTTTATAAAAATGACTTCATCCTCGGAAAAATAAACATTGGTTTTAAAATGAACCTTGCTAATCATGAATGTGAGTATGTGAGTGTGATTTTTTTACAAGTGTTTGAGCTTTTTTATTACTCAATAAAATCTCACATCTCAAGTCCATTACATTTTGTCCTGACAAAATATATCCTGACGAGATCAGCAAAATAAGCTTTAACATTCTTTTATCACGCTTAAACTTTCTGGCCAGACGATGTTTGTTATGACTAAGCTGACAAAAACTCATTTAATTGCAAACTCGACAAAAATAGTTTGTATGCTTGTAATTGACTTCTTGCTTGTAAAGTAGTGAAAGGGGGTATTCACCACACTTAAAAAATTATATCAAACAGCTTAGGACTTTTGCATGTGCTCAAACGTAATATCCATATTCAAATAGGTATCATTGTATACGAACAAACCCCTAATAAAAATGAAGAGCCAACAGTTTTTTCTAACTTGCTTTATTCTTCTCTCTCACTTCAGTTGTCTATCTAGATCTTTTTTCAGCATACAGAGATTATCAATCATCGCTCGCTTTTTTCGTGAAAGAATATTTTTCTTCTTGTGTAAGTAATCAAATACTTCAAACTTGTAACATAGTCGGTCAGCATTACTTCATTACTTAATGTCTTTACATGAGAAAATATTATGTTAACTTACAATCATACATCCTTACACACTTACACATTAAATATTTTTAGCTTAAATTATGTTATGTTCATTCTTATACAACAATAATGCATATTATGTTCTAGTTTTTGAAATGTTCGTTTAAGATGTCTTGGCACTAAACAATGTGCCGCCCATAAATCTTATTACACAAAAATATAAATTATGATTTAATGTAAGCATATTGTTTGTACAACAATTCGACGATTAGTCATGCTGCAAAATTCTTACTTTAAGTATCTTTATCATACGTTGAGTGTGAATGGGCCCTTATCCCACAAATATCCTTCATTCTATTTCTCTTTAGAGTTATGTCTATCCAGATCCATTTTTCATACATACAAGTATAAGATAGCAGCGCTCGCCTTTTTTGTGAAATATTATTTGTCTTCTTGTGTAAGTAATCATATGCATCAATCTTGGATCACAGTTGACAAAAATAACTCAACGACTTTGCATGGTAAAATATTATGCTAACTCATACATTGACTGATGTCATGTCCTATTTTCATGCACGAATAATCTCATTTTATATTGACTACCTACTATTATGTTCTTAATTTGAAATGTTCATTTAAGATGTAATGTTTTGTATGGATAGATTCAGAATAAAAAAATGTGTTTTAGAGACAGAACCTTTTCATGTTGTAATATATTTTGCACACAAGATATGATTTAATATAGTTAATAAGTTGTAAGTTATTATATAGTGATACAGTACACTAATGTACTACACATACATCAGTTGCATATAATAAAGAGAAAAAAAGTTTATATATTTTATGTTGTAGTCCTCTCTGCAAAAACACGTTGTTTGCTTACACTCACAAAACTTATTCCCTCTTATCCCAATCTATATGGGGATAGCAAAAGTGAAACATATTATCATACTCTCTGTCGGTTAGTCACCAATTTCCAGCTGCACCAAGACCAGTTGAACCAAGCCCCTTCTCCCCACGCTCTGACATGATCTGAGTAAAGTTAAAGACTTCCTCGCTTTCGCCTAAAAAACACTTTTCAACCACCAGTTGTCCAACTCGATCTCCCACACGAACATTAAATGTCTTGGAGCTCAAGTTCATTAAAATGATCTTCAGAGTTCCAGTATAGTCACTGTCGACTACTCCTATTTATACCAAAAAAGTACATTAGATTATTATGCTGGTTTTAACGTGTTAGATGCTTTTATTTTAAAAAGTTGGAAAATTTCATACCACCACCAACAATCAGCTTCTTCATCGCTAGGCCTGATCTTCCCGCAATTCTGCCATAAGTACCAACCGGGAAGATTGCCTTCACCCCTGTATCAACTAAAGTTGTGGTATGTCCCTTAATTTCGTATGGGTATGCACTGTTCAAATCAAAGCCGGCAGCCATAGTGGTAGCCCGTTTTGGAATTTTCGCATTTTCAGAATGACGGTAGAAGTAAATTTTGGTGTCTTGATCTGTGAATGATAAATAAAATACGATATAGTGTAAATCAGTGTATTCATAGTTATATTTGTGTTTATTTCAAATTTATAATATTATCGAAAATTACAAAGTTAAAATCCAGTACTATTAAACATGAAATTCATGGTTTTTTTAACAATAACTTTTTTTAATTTGAATCGTCAGTAATCTCGTTTTTCATAAGTTCTCTTGGACACTTGACCTCAATCTCAAGAATCGCTTTCTTTAAGTGCAAAAATTGAGAAACTGGCACATTTGCACCAGTTGCCCCGCCAAAGCCCTTTCTAATTTGTATATACTTCTGGTTGTTTTTTAACCATTTAGCAAATGAAACATGATAGCCACCCCCAATAAACGCACGATAATAGTACTTGTGATTTTTGTCCGGTGTATCATCCGGTGCAAAGTTTCGAACAATTGTTTTAAAGCTAGCCTTTTTCTTATTTACGTTCTTACCAACTGTCTTTTTTCCTCCACTAGTTTTTGGAAGCAAAGCACGCTTTTGAGACATCTCAGTCTCGGAGAATTCCACCTCCTCCTCATCTTCATCCTCATCCTCTGCCACTTTTGTCCGTTTCTTGGAAGAAGTTGCCTTTGGCTTTGCAGACCCTGAAGAGCGAGCAGCACGGCTTCCAGTAGGAACCGGTGTAACCTCACGCACATCACTCGCATTAGATCCATCCGACAAATCTCCATCGCTTTCGGATCCAGAACCTTTCAAGGTAAAATATAAATAAACACATAAACAAAAATTAGTATGGGAAAATCAAGAAATATTTCTGTCAAATCCTTGTACTACATACACTGCTACTATGACTACCGCTACCACTACAACTACTACTACTACTAAATATAAAAAAGCTTAAATAAGGTTTAATAAATTTTACATTAAAAATATTTACTTACTTTCAACCTCACGAGCTCGCTTTACTTGAGCCTTCTTTTTTTCATCCTTTTGAGCTTTTAGAAACTGCTCGGCTTCCTTATAGTCGGCAGAGGACTTTGATTTCACAAGCAAAATTGCTTTTGCTTTTTTAATCAGGGTAGGGATGTCAGCCCCAAATTGAACTTGGAAATCTAAACCAAACAAATTAAAATATTTTAATCAAAGATATTTTTAATAAACACTTCACTTGAACATTTCAAAAACACATTCTATACTTTAATTTCATATTTTAAATTATAATTTTGTTTTGAATATTTACTTACCTCTTGGCATTTTGAAGATGTCCTTTCACTTTTCTTGTTTCCTTTAAATAAAACTTTTTTATAACTCGACTTTTGAAATATGGTTATCTACAACTGGTAACAGTTATCACTTTAACCTTCTTGCTTGGAGCTCACAGAAAGAACTAAAATTTTAAACTGGCTCTCGTGTAAATGAAAACTTTATTTCAAGATCTTTAAAAATCTTCTTTGTTCAATTTTTTTTAAATGCCTTTGTTTTATTTTCAGATGAGGTGTCCTATTGGCGAATGTGAATACGAGTCATCACTACAGGAAGTTCAAAGGCATGTACAGGAGCATCATCATCAACATGCACTCCGTGGATATGGTAGGAGGAATGTGATTAATGTACATCCATTCACAGAAAAATCTGCATTCAGCGGATTTATAAGGACGTATCGTCATCGGATTACTGACTCTAATATAGTTTCATGTTATGAATATTTTGAAAAGTTTTACAAACAAATTAAAAAAATCTTCAAGCTGGTTAAAAAGCGATACCAACGCAGCGTTAAGGCACAATTCACATTAGCAGTCACATTTTTTAGGGGGGAGGATATAGATTATGAGGAAATCTCTCGCTATGAGAATTCTAAATTAAAAATCTTACATAGCATGTTTGACTTTGACGAAATGCTAACTCTAGCTATTTGTGAGATTGTAAATTATATAGAAATGTTCGAGTCATATGGATCAGGATGGCAGCTTTTAAAAATAAATGGATGTGATATAAGAATAGGTTTATTACCGTACATAGGAGGTGGATGTTTAATTGATATCTGTCCATATATTAAGAACAAAAGATGTTCAATCAATGTAAAAAATAACGACAAAGAATGCTTTAAGTGGGCCTTTCTTGCCATCGCTCATTATGAGGATGTGAAAAGTCATAGGCACAGAGTCACAAAATATTTAAAGTTTGAAAAGCTTTATGATTTTTCAGGAATGACGTTTCCTGCTAAAATAAAAGATGTAAACATTTTTAATAAAAATAATAGACAAAAGAATATTTGTGTAAATGTATTTGGAATGGATGACGACAACGATTCTGAGATTGTTCCAATTAAAATGTCAAAAGATGCCATACGACCAGAGTTTAAAAAAATAAATCTTTTACTTTATGATGATAGCATGTCGTGCAATGAGCACTACTTAGGTATTTCTGATATAGGTAGATTGTTCGGTAAATCAAATCGCAAAAGGCACGAATTTTGTTACAATTGTGTAAATATGGTTACCAAAAAGGGATGGGCAAAGCACACACAATTATGCTCTAAACAAAATATGCAAATGGTATCATGTCCCAAAAAGGAATTTGAAGATGACGATGAATATGAGTCACAAATATTTACAGAGTTTGACTCAATTAAAAAGCTGTGTGCACACGAGTATGCAATTTTTGCTGATTTCGAAGCATTATGTGTACCGGTAAAATCACAGAAAGATAAGAATTTACAAAAGTTGTCGGAACACGTTCCGTGCGGCTTTGCCTACTGTGTGCTTCAGGAAAATAGACTAATTAGCAAAAAAGTGTACCGGGGAATTGACTGTATAACTGAATTTTTTTCTTCCATTAAGTTTGAAGTAAGTAGAATAAAGGAAATTTATGATAATGGAATTTTAATGCAACCTCTCACAGACGAAGAGAATGAATCATTTCAAGAAAATAATGAGTGTCATATATGTAGAAAAGAGATTACAGATTTAGATGAAAAAGTAAGGGATCATAATCCCATGACAGGCTGCTTTAGGGGTCCAGCACATATGGACTGTAACTCAAAGTACACGCTCAGAAAAAGCAGAATACCGATAGTACTTCACGGTTTTAGGAATTATGATTCCCATTTAATTATCAAAGGGTTTGAACATTTCGGAAGAAAAATACGTGTTATTCCATCCAATTCCGAAAAATACATAAGTATTTTATGTGATGATTTTGTTTTTCTTGATTCAACGCTTTTTTTAAATTCTACATTATCAACATTGGTTAACAATCTAAAACATGGTACGGAAGGAGTTGATAGTGTTGATGATTTTGAAAATAAGTTTGGACCTTTGATTGAAGCCTTTGGATTTGAGAAAGCAGTTACGGTGTCACGTAAGGGTGTGTACCCCTATGATGAAATGAGCTGCTTTCAAAAATTTAATGAAAAACAGTTGCCGAAAAAATCTTCATTTTTTAACACACTTAGCCAAGAACATATATCTGATAAAGACTATGAATATGCTCAGTATGTTTTCTCAAAATATTGTAAAAACATGGGTGAGTATCATGATCTGTATTTACTTACAGATTCACTGCTTCTAGGAATTGTGTTTCAATACTTTAGAAAGGTCACAATTAACCATTATCGTCTGGACCCGCTTCATTATTATTCACTTTCTCAATATAGTTTGGATGCAGCTCTTTTGATGTCAAATGCTAGACTCGAACAATTGACAGATATTGATATGTATACATTTTTTGAGGCAGCGTTAAGAGGAGGTATATCTACAATCGCTACTAGAGAAGCAATAGCTAAGAACAAACATTTAAACAATTGTGAAATTGGTGAAGAGTCTACATATCTCTGTTATTTAGATAAAAATAATTTATATGGAGAAAGCTTTTTACATAAATTACCAATTAGAGACTTCGAATGGGTTTCAGATGAAAACATAGAAGGAATAACAGAGGAAAAAATACTAGGCTGGGATCCAGAAGGTGTAACTGGCTATACACTAATGGTTGATTTGATATATCCTGCCAGTTTACATTGGAGGGATAATGACTTACCATTATGTCCTGAAAAAATTAGTGTACCAAAAACAAACTTAAGCAAATATCAACACATTTGTTTAAAAAAACAAAATATTAAATATTCTGAAAAGGTGAAAAAGCTGATTCCGCATTTAGGTGATCGTAAGGAATATGTGGTTCACTATCGCAATCTTCAGTTTTATTTGAAAATGGGAATGAAACTTACAAAAGTTCATAGAGGTATTCAATATACACAGGAAGCGTGGATGAAAGAATACGTGCTATTTAATGCGAACATGCGAAAGCATGCACAAAATACTTTCGAGAAAAACTTATTTAAATTTTTTGTGAATGCAGTCTTTGGAAAAACAATAGAACAAGTTAGATCTCGCAGAAGGATTATAATTGTCAATCATCAAGGTGATATACTTAAGTATTTAAAGAGTCCTTTAGTAAAGACCTTCGATATTCTCAGCGATAATCTTGTGATATTTGAGCTGCATAATGGCCACGTGTATCTTGACAAGCCTGTCTATGTAGGGGTAACGGTCCTGGATTTGTCAAAATTGTTCCTTTATGAATTTCATTATATGTTTAAAGAATACTATAATGAAAACGTAAAATTACTTTTTTCTGATACGGATTCACTGGCATACTCAGTAAAAACACAGGATATATATAAGGACTTTGAGCATTTTAACGAGATAATGGACTTTAGTGATTATCCAAAAGATCACTTTTTATATTCTGAAAAAAACAAAAAAAAGATTGGATGCATGAAGGACGAAGGAAACTCAAAGATTTTTTCACATTTCATTGGTTTAGCTCCTAAGTTATATTCATTTGCAGGAAAAGATGTATATAAAAATGCTGCAAAAGGAATTAGCAAGAATGTGGTAAAAAAGACTTTAAGACATAAAATGTTCAAGGAAAGTTTGAATTTACAAAAAACTTTTAAAGCTGACGTAACAACAATAAGGTCTTTTAAACATAAGCTGTATACAATACGACAACGAAAAGTCGGGCTTCGATGTTTTGATTCTAAAAAATATATTTTACCAAGTGGAGTAAACACATTATCCTTTAACCATTTTTTGCTGAAACCATTAAAACGCTGTCAATAATAAAGTAGAGTTTGTATATGTGTATGTTTGTATATATGTAAAATATGCCATTTATCATTTAAAAGGTTTTAGAAAATGAGATGAATGTGTCAGAGTTTCTTTTTCCCTTGTACTTTTAATGTAATTTGAAAACTGTGCATTCGCGTACTACTACTTTTACACCGATCGCAACATGTAAAAGAAGCAGCATAAAGTAGACTACTTTTACACCGATCGCAACATGTAAAAGAAGCAGCATAAAGTAGACTACTAGATTACTCATGCCATTTATATTGTAATAATACTGAGTTATTATGAAATTATGAATAAATAAATGTATTTGATGCTATGTATTATTTTTTGAATTGTTATGACTTTTATTTAACAATTTTTTACAGCGACTGAACAATATTATAACAAATATCATTTCTCTGTACACAATATGAACTGAGGTTGTTCGACAAACAATCAATACAACTATCACGACAATCCGAGAACTTTGGGAAACGAATACGCTTGGAAATTTTTTTAATAATCTTTTCGTTTGCTGCTTTATTTTTTACAGATAGCCTACTCATCAAACTATTAAATGATAGTCCTCTACTTCGGTTCACAAGAAACCATATACAATACCAACCACAGGCATTTGATTGATTTGGCTGATATTGAAAAAATTGCTGATTTACGCCAGAAAACTTATTTACAAATTTAATAAAGTTACCGTTATAACTTAAAACATTCCTTCCAAGACTGTCAAAAAAATCAACAGTTTTCATGTTTCGTGTTTTGAAAAAACAAACCCAATGTAGTCCTTGCTCTTTTGAAGTCTGAACGTTTGAAATAATTGCAAACTCATTATCATTTACTTTATCCAACTGATCACATGCACAAACTCCAATTCTTAATTTATTAACTAGGTGTAGCAGGGCATATCGTAATTGATATGTGTCCATTATGACATTATTGGATTTCTGAAGTTATCTATTTCTAACAACTTTTGATGTTCTGAATAAACCACACAGTTGACTGAAGATGTCAAGGCGTTTAGGAATTGAAGCTCAAGTCGAATACTTCCTGTTTTTTCCAAGGTTAAAGCCGAACAATTATCCATTGGTTCAAAGTCGAAAGCGAATAAACAATTTCCATTCTGATATTCATCTCTTTCTACAGTAATTCCTGAGTCCTTTGAAGAAACTCCGATGTTTGGAAATAGCAAATAATATGGAAGTAGTGACAAATCGTTAGCAAAGTCAATATTTAGAGCTTTGATTGGCATTGGAATATTGTTTACGGTGACAGACAGGAAGTTAAGTCCGAATGATTCAAATCTGAACGGATTATATTTGTAGTTTCCAGCAAATGCTGCTCCATTGACAAGTCCAATTATTATCCGTGTAGGAAGTGTTCCTTGAAAAATATTTTCTTCAGTGAATGATTGATTTCCATTTGGAATGCTGAAGAATTTTACATTTGTGGACTTATACGAATATTTGGCATTGTGTCCTGATTCTAAGAGTTTTTGATGAGACAAAATAATGCTTGGGAAAAGATTTTGTTTACGAACATAGAAACTTGCATCAATAATTTTGATTGTCGGGGCTGCACCGCTTACAGGGGTTAATAGAGAAAAACAATCACGAGCTCTTGTAAGCGAAACAACAAAGTTTGTATTGTTTAACAAATACCGATCAAAATGGCAAACGTCTAATTTCAATCGATCACAAAGTTCTAGAACCTTACTTTCGGCTACAAAAGTCTTCCTTTTTTTATATCCATCGTTTGTGTCCTTAGCTTCGCAACCATTTGTATCTTTAATAAATAAAGCACATTTTGATTGAGAATTGAGATGATCACTTCCATAGGACAAAAGAGTTTCAATATATGACTTATAACCGTAACAATTATTCGTGTGCTCAAATAATTTATTACTTATAAATACTTCGCATTGTGAAAACAAACTGTGTAGCAGATTGTTTGTAGTACTTAAATCAACACCAGCTGCTAAATCTGTACCATCCTCGTCTACGACCTTGAGTTTAAGATAAAGGAAACTATCAGAAAAATCAATGTATTGATTCGTATTACCGTTAATTTTAAACTCAATTTTAGCATCACAATCCTGTATATTGACAGATGGTTTGTATTCACAATAGAAACTTGACTCGACAGTTGTATCTGTTGGTGGGGTTGAGAAAAGGTCACATTGGCTTCGAATAACAGGAGTTGACAATGAATTTATTAGCGCCATTATGAAAAAATGTCTCTCTTGCTTTTACACCTTTTGATACACTTTTTCTTTTTTTTTGTGATTTCTTCTTTTTCTTAGCAGGTGTCTTTTTGGAGCGTTTTGGTTTTTTTGATATTGGCCTGTATGTTGTACTCTTCCGTTTTCTTACTATGCTTCCACCCTGCTGTGTAAGATTGGACTGCGCGAAGTTTCTCCCTACGTTTTCAATTAACGATTTAGTGTTTGCTATTAAAGCATTAGTAATAGGAGTTCCGTGTATGACATCATCGAATGTTCTCACCGCTGCATTCTTTATTTCTGGAAAAACATACTTTTTTGCAACAGGAATCAGATAGTTAGTCATTCCAGTTATCACTCCTCCTATTCCACCACCTCGCTGCCTTCCATATTGAGGATTATATCGAGATTCTATTTGTGACTTTAAAGCATTGTGGTAATGCTCGTGATTGAATATGTAAACCCCCTTCATTATTCTGATATATTAACAGCGAATAACTTTTATCGCATGAGAACTGTTGATGATCACTTCAATGCAAAGATCAGTGTTCAAGTGACAACGATGGAAGGAAGAAGCTTGAGTGACGACTATTACACACCAGCTTCCTCAGGAAGTTTTGGTGGTGTCACCAGGTTAAAACGTTTAAACAAAGCGATACCTACAAATGAGATCATCAAGTTTTTACAAAAGCAGGATACGTAGACAAAAACTAAACAGATTAGAAACAAGTATCGCAGGCGGAAAGTTATGGTTCCTTGTCGAAATTATTTATGGCAAATAGATTTATTAGTATTGTCTAAATACAAACGTTTTAATAGCGGATACGCTTATATATTGAATTGTATCGACGCTTTCAGTCGGTTCGCGTTCAGTGTACCTGTTAAAAAAAAGACTGGAGATGAAGTAACCAAAGCGTTTCAAACAATTTTAGATTCAGGAATCAGATCACCAAAATTCTTAGAATGTGATTTAGGTAGCGAGTTCCACAATTCTATATTTAAGAGAATGTTAAAGGAAAATGATATAACTATGTACTCAAACTATTCGGACAAGGGTGCTTGTATTATAGAACGATACAATAGAACTTTAATGACTCGTCTTTACAAGTTTATGTCAAGTAAGCATACAAAACGCTATATAAATGTTTTACAGGATATAGTACGTTCCTACAACGGATCATTTCATAGTACAATAAAATGTGCTCCTGTTAATGTTGACGAGTATAATGAAGGCGAAGTATGGAGACAAATAAATAAAGATATTATACTCAATCCTACAAAAAGCAAACGTCAATATAAAGAGGGTGACTATGTAAGAGTACGACAAGCAAAGGGAACGTTTACTAAAGGCTATGAACAGAATTTTTCGAACCAGGTGTACAGGGTTAGCTGTGTGAACAATACTATTCCAGTCACATATAAGATTTGTGAAGGTGAAGATCGACTTCTTGGTACATTCTACAACGAGGAGCTTTCCAAAGTTGAGTTGATTGATTAATCATGTCTTTTTATTACCATGCTAATTCAAATGAAAGCGCCAGGTACTTTCCATCAAACACATCTAGTTCTTTTCAGATAAAATTACCATATCAACTAGAAGGATGTAAATATGAAGTAGGACTGATTAGTATTATTTTTAATAACAATAAAACCTTATTTAATTGTGAACGTGAAAGGACAATTGAATTATGTTTTAACGGAGAGTCTCACATAGTTACAATTCCGAATGAAAAATTTCTTTCAATCGATGAATTGATTACGTGCTTATCTGAAATTATTGTTGATTACACTACAAGTATAACAATTACAATTCATGATGGAAAAGTGAAAATAACATCCTTTAACTCTGAGCTTAAAGTCAGCGAACAACTAGCAAGTATGCTAGGTATGACCAGTAACGTTTTTTCAGATGCTGTGCATTATGGAAAATATGCTCCTTGTCTTGAAAATACAGACAGAGTAGTTTATGTGTGTACAGATGTTACCGTTCCACAGTTTACAAACAGCGGTCAACTAGGATTCATAGGAGTTGTTTATCCTGCAAATTCTTGTGTTAGTTTCGAAAAACATTTCGGGTTAGTAAATTATACCCCTCTTAAATCTCACATTATTGATACAATTTATGTATCTCTAGTGAATAGTCAGGGAAAAGTTATTGAATTGCCAGAAAGTGAAACACAAATATATCTACATTTTCGTTTAAAAAATGAATGAGGATTATATAAATACGGATGAGTATATATTACATCATCCATTTTCGATGCAGGTATGCAGTGAAATTCTCTTATTTATTCATGAGGTACAATTTATTTACAAGTTTATTTTCTAAAAGTTTTATATGAATGTTTTTAGATATCAGGAATATCTCAATCGGGAAAAACTGTCTTTACAAAGAATATAATTCAGCATAGGGATAAATTGATTTTCCCTGTACCGTCAGAAATTATTATATGTTATGCAGAATATCAAGCTTTTTATGCTGAACTTGCGAAAGACCCAGAAATTAAATTTATTGAGGGACTTGATTTTAAGATTGATGACTCAAATACTCCTAAATTACTGGTAATAGATGATATGATGACATCATCTTCTCAAAACAAAAATGTACAGGAACTATTCATTAGAGGTGTACATCATAAAAATACATCTGTCATATTTTTAACACAAAATCTTTTCAACCAAGGAAGGTATGCGAGAGATATGCGATTGAATACTCACTACATGACTATTTTTCGCTCACCAACATTCCTATCTCAGGTTAGTCATCTTGGTCGACAGCTTATGCCTCATAAGAAGAATTTTCTCCTTCAGGCTTACCAAGATGCTACAGCTACAGTTCCTTACACATATCTCTTTATTATTTTGCATCCGACCTGTCCGGACCAACTCAGAGTGCGATCAGGAATTTTACCAGGAGAATCATCAATAATTTACACACCATCATGAAATACTTAATTGAATTTGAAGGTTTCTCGTTTCCAAACAGGTTTGTTTTCAAAGAAGCTACAATAGTGAATTTAAAGACAAATGAATATACAACGTATTTTTTACGGTCTCCATTTCCAAGAAAGTGTTTGACAGCTACTGAAAAAAGAATAGTGAGTTTTTGTGAATATAATATACATAAACTAAATTGGTTTTCTGGAATTCATTCTTTTACAGAATTTAAACAACATCTAAACAAAATATTGTCGGATGATACAATATATACTAAAGGAGTTCAAAAGGTCGAGATTCTACAAAAATTGATACATCCACATACAGTTTTAATAAACCTAGAGGAGTTGGAATGTGAAAACGTTTCTGTATACTTAAAAGATTTTACCGTTAAGCCTTGCTTTCTAAAGTCACATAAGGACTGTCTGCATTGTTCGTATATAAAGTCACAAGCATTTAAGCTTTTTTTGGACAATCATGAGTCATCTAATTGCGAGAAACATGGAGTTTTTTGAGAGGTTAAATACAGCTTCGCCAGAAGAAGCCGTACACATTTTAGAGGGAGCCTCAGACGATAACATTCTTGCTCTTACGGAGTTAGCAATAAATATTCTTCAGGGTAAGCTTGATATAGGCGTGGATACGTACGTTAAATTAAAGATTCATTCTGAATTATTAAGAAAATTGGCTAAACGATCTGTCAGTACTTCTAACAAGCGTAAGTGGTTAGTGCGAACTCTTGAAATTTTACCGTGTTTAATATCACCTTTAATATCTTGTCTTGGTAGCTGTCTTGTTCGAAATATAATTGTGGATGGTATAGGAAATGGCTAAAAGAATGAAACTGATAAGTGAGGCTGACTTTAACCGGCTCAGTCAAGTTAAAAACAGCTTACCTGCAAACATTCCCCCACCGATTCTTGAAAAAAAGAATACTGACATTCAACAACTTTTGCATACAGAGAACATTCCTGATGATATTAAGTTAGCAATGTACACTGGTTTAATGAATGTGATTAGTGAACACTTAAAAAAATATCTTGAAACTCCTATATTAGTAAAAAATGTTGATAGTCAGCAATTTACTAATTTAAATTCTAGCTCTAATGAGAATACATCAGCGGAAACTGAATATACTAATGAATCATATCAAACATTGAGTGAAGCATCTGACACTCCGATACAATTAACAAGTGCAGATAACATTTTACTTACTAATCTCCCAGTAAAGTGTAGGAAGAAAGCAGGAGACATTATGCTGACCTTAAAGCAACATCCTGATTTAATAAGATGGAATAAAAATGGTGAGGTCGGCTTTTTGGAAGAAGAATTTGAACATGGAAGCAGTATAGTTGATCTCCTTTCTTACGTTGTACATGATTTAAAGTGGACATTAGCCCCTAAAGCAACTAATAGATTTTTACTCTGTGTGAAACGACTCAATGTTCCTCTCTCACTAATGTCTGCTGAAGCTCGAAAGATGTTGAGTAAGGACATTGATTGTATTGCTGATGTGAAAAGCTCTAGTAATAGTCCAAATTACTTTCTTCAAATGAAGAGCCGTCTGAAAAATTGGGTTTCTATAAAAGACAGGCCACCTGCTAACTTTACTCCATTAGGAACTTCAACACCACAACATTAACATCAAATAAATATTAACCTCTAGGATTTAAAAGAATCAAAGTCATTATGCTTCCTAATATGGAAAGACAGTTCATAAGAACAGATAACTTTGTTATTGATAATAGCGAGTATCTTACCTACGAACGTAGGTTAGAATCATTTGAATTTTGGAGTAGTGATAAGTTTCCAAAGCCTGACCAACTAGCTAAATGTGGGTTTTATATTGGAATTACTGCTGGAAAAACTTATTGTTTTTACTGTGGACGATCAAAATCGGATTGGGCAGCATTTGATAATCCATGGGTGGAGCATGCTATTATTTCTCCTGGCTGTCCGTTTGTTTTGTTGAATCGGTCTACTCCAACTAGTTTCAATTGGAATATACCACAATCAACTGCAGAACCTTTATCTCTCTTTGAGACTTGTCAAGTAAGTTATCTAAACACATTATTATTATAATTTTTAAAGTGTATGAAAATGTATGTTTCATTTTTTATTAGGAGAAATTAAAAGAGATCCTTTCCTCCGAGTTTGCTCGTGTTGACAAGAAGTTACCAGGTTTGTGTGAGAATGAGTGTGTGGTTTATTAATTATTTTAATGACTCTACTAATGTTTATTTTTTATCATTAGATATATCTATTATTGGCCAATACGTGGAGGACAATCGATGCAAGATTTGCTTAGTGAAGGAAGCACAGTATTTATTTCTACCATGTTCACACCTGGGATACTGTCTCAATTGTATATCAACCATGACAGCTTGTAGTATTTGTAGAAAGAGCCATGTGGGTATCCTCAAAGTCTATAAGTCATAATTTTCTTTAATGGTATAAAAAACAACTTATAAAAATTGTGAAAAAGAATAAAGTTTTCGATGAATTGACAGCCAATTGCAAAACCAGGCTTCTTCGAAGCCTGGTTTTGCAATTGGCTGTCACTTTCATCAGAGGTGTTCCCAAGAACCTGCATCCACAGCCGAATATGTGCATTAGTCTGTCGTTCGGATTTCGAAAGTAGAAAGCTATCTGGAATCGTCGTGTCCAGGCATTTTTGGAGACTGATGTCAAAAAGGTTTTGCAAATTATCAACCATTAGTTCTAAATTAACCCGCAAATGAATTAAATCAAGCCTACTGGTAGGATATGCTGATCTCTGCAGGTTTTGAAAGTCGAAGATCACTGTCGCTGGCCTGTCTTGCTTTATTTGACAGAGTGGACAATAAACGCTAGTTTTGACTTTTGTTTCACTCTCGACAGAATAAGAAATTATTATGTCATGAAATATTAATGGAGTCGAAAAGGCGTAATTATAGCGTGCATTGAAAAGTTCTTCGTTCACCTATTTGTACATTGCCATTTTGGAGTGGCTATTTTCTTTTGTTGTGATTAAAATATGAAGGGGCGACACCAATGTTGGCAGCAAATTCCACATATTCCAAAGGAAGTGGTACGAGAAAAGTGTTTCGTACCTTAGCTTGTAAGAGCCTTGGGGTCGTGTGAAAGCTTGTTCATATTTTGGGAGGTACAAGGAAATTTGGACTTGACATGCCCAAGGCTTTGAACGAGAAGAAAACTGGAGCATCTCTATTTTTGAGAAGCATTGAGCTTTAATGGCCGGATATTGATTTAATAAACATTTTGAGTCCCATGAATGCAATGATCTATTACCAGTGAATTCTTTCTTCCATACCAAAGGGTAAGCTCTTCTCACGGTTGGATCTTCGTGAATAGCTGCAACGAGTTTTCGCAAGAGGAATGGATGGCTGTATCCCAAAGACGGGCTCATGTCTAATCCAAAATAGTTGTCCAACAGTATTAAACAATGCTGGATTCCAAAGCGAGTAGTCAGCTCCCTTATATGACTTTCAAGTGGACGAGCATTTTGAGTTTCAATTTTTCCTTCTTGATAGTTACGAAAGTAAATATGTAGATTATGCTTGTCTGCTGAAGATGGGATATACGTATTGCAGATTACTAATTCAATTTTAAGCAACTCGACTACTAACATAAGCGACAATATGGCGTT
>JAQIWO010000288.1:0-16313 GCA_034695405.1 Entomobrya muscorum
TTACTATCGTATATTTTACTTATCGTTTTCAATAATTCACGATAGTTGGTTCTATGGGTTGTTACCCTTCTCGTTTTTAATACATACACTTCCAGAAAGGCGATTAATTTTTGATGTGGAAAGTTATTTATAATTTCGTTAGAGTACAGAAAATTAAAAACATAGCATTAATATTTGAACGTTTTATAGGTTACATCTTTATGTTTTCTGTGTATATTGTCATGTGTGTATTTGTGTCTGACGTATTTAGTCATATTTTTGTCGTGGGTGACAAATAAACTCTTCTGAGGTTCTGAGGAAACAAAGAAACAAAGAAACTGTGGTTCTTCTAAGGACGAGCAAGTGCTATTTTACTTTATGCGTAAGAAATTACACGTGAATTACATTTATTTTGCATTCAAATGTGTTCATGTGTGATCAAAAACATTAAATTGTTACATGTTGCCGTTCCCAGGAAATAAGACTCTCAGCATGTGGGCATGGAGGATTTTTGCAATATCCTTTCGCAATATCGTCATTTAATGAACGGAAATAATACCTCTAGTAGAATAAATCTAACTGAAATTTACATTTTTCATAAGCTCATTTACTTTTGTATTTGAACATTTGGCACATCAACTATACTATAATTTAAATACGTACAATAATACATGCCAATATTGATACATAAACCCGAGTTTGTAACAATAACATGTGGATATGCTTACTTTTGAGTATGGGCTAAATAGCCGCATAACGTATACAATGACATTTGAAATACATTCAATAGGCCCTAGTCTGACTGTATGTAATATTCATTCCTAAAATGTTCCACCTACCCACCATTAATCATTGCATATCAAATATACATAAGTTGCTTGTCGTGAGCATTATATTTCATCGGGTTTAAAGTCCAGATGAACATTGTTTGTTATTTGTGAGGCTTGTCTGATTTTGTTATTTCAGATTTGCAGTTTGTCGTTTAAAATATTGTTGGTTCCACTCGTGACGTGGCTCCTTTTTCGGTCCAATTTTTATTCAATCACCCGACTATTCATATTGCATAACTGGAATACTGCATAACTGCATACTATTGAAAACTGACAAACGGTTGTACTTTCGCTGGTTGACCTATTTATCGCCATTTTTATAAATAAGATCACAGGTGGTTACAATAAAATTTCAAATGCCTACTAATGTTACGACATGAGCGACTTTTTTGATTGTTCCTTTTTTGCATTCAATTGAGCAAAAAATAACCAGATTTTTAAGGAGCCGCAATTAGAATTTCTAAAGAAGCCAACTTACGTGTATTGTCCTCAGCTCTCCATGATATGCAGTTATTTTTGGTCAGTTCCAGCCGCGTTGGGCGTTTTCATTCAGTTAATCAAAAAAAATTCCCACTTATTTTCAAAAACGTGGATGCGTAGGTGCAGCGTATGGTTATTTTTGTAATTTCTGATTAACAAGTAACCATTGTTCGTCAATACAAACAAGTCATAAAGATACGACGACAGATACATTATTAATCATTCCGAATTAGTTAGGAACGCTAATTTTTTAAATGGTAAAGATAAAGCATTAAAGTAACTAATTATTATGTGCTAAATGACTTCTCCATACTCCTCATTAAAGTAGAATTTTCACTCCGCATTTCGTAGGTCAAATAATCAGAACGACATAGATTTTTTTGTGGTTCGTGTAGATGAATCAACTTGAAGCTAATCTAGCAAATCAGATATAATAAACTGCTCGTTTGGAAGATTGTTATTGCATTTAGATGCGTAATATGTCTTCTATAAACGGAATACACTATATTGGAATATAAGTCTGTTCTGTTACCTACTCGGAATTAGACTTTTGGTAGGTTCCGGCCAGTAAAAAATGCGGGACCAAGAACGAGCACGTATGTATGTAATTTAGGAAGAACGAGCGTAACTCGCATGTTGGCTTCTTTGCAGCCAGAATAGAACTATCTATCATCAGTTGCTTTGAGTTTATTGTTGTTGGTAATAGCAAAGCTGTAGTTTGGCAACGTGTCACTTGATCTCTCAACAAGCTTTCAGTCAATTATCATATTTCTTCCCTTTACTTCAGCCCGTAATGCTAATCAAACAATACACTTTTATCCCATTATGAATAATATACTACAAAAGTGAAAGTCAAACTTATAAATCAGTGTCGATGGTATTATTATGGAGCATAGGGATATTTTTATTTATTTATTTATTCATTAGCCGATTGAATATCTTGCACAGTCAAGTCACACGTAAACTTAGCTGAAAATGATACACGTATAAAATAAAAATTTTTAGGATAGATTTAAAAAAACAAGAGGTTCACGCTTCCGGTGAAGGCGCTGTGACAAATGAAAAAAAAACTCTTAAGAAAAAATAATTGTATGATACCTAAGAGAATCGTTTGTAGGGAACCTTTAAAGCAGTTATTAGTTATAACCATAAAATTTATTTTTATTGGACCGTCGTTTATTGCAATGTATACACAATACAAAATCTGAAAAAATCTCCATTTACCAGTTTTACTTTTTGTCTCAGTTTGTTACGCATATAGAATGCGTACATAAAAATATTTTTGGGTTATGTGTTACTGATCCCAGAATACTGAGAACGTCAATCAGTTTTGTTTAAAAAATTAAAAGCATTGCAAAGTATGAAACCAATGCTATGATAGGGAATATATTTTTTAATCTGTCCATTAACTGAGAGGGGGAACTTGTATAAACTTTTACTCGTCGTCAGCAAAATTTAGTATATTCGTTTAAAAAAGTTTGTTTTGCAGCATACGTCATACTTGGTTCTCTTCTTTCTATACGTTGTTGTGTGTAATCATATTTCGGAAAGCAAAAACCCACTACTACTCGGACTACAGTGACATGCCATTTTAATTTCTAGACAAAGTGCATTATCATTCTGAAGGTTTGTTTGTCTATGCGTGAAGTATATAAAACAAATGAATCTTGTGATTTCGGTTTTTAAGATTGATTCTCTAGGTAAAAACAGTAGCGGTTATTCATTCAGTCGGACTATTTTGGTATGGCAGAGTTGGTTGCTCATGGCGAAAACGAAAAAAAAAGGTATTTAGTGTAGTGTAGCAAGCTGGGAATGTGAGAAAGAAAAAAATAGGCGATTTTTGTAAGTGTTTATACAAAAATCCTTATACTTTTTCGTTTTCTGCTTGTAACTAAAAGTCTTTTTTTTTGTTTTCGGAGAATAATGTTCATTTTACAAGTCTTGAAAACGAAGAAATCAAATAAAACGTGTGTATAAAGCTTGTGTTTTTAAATATTTAGAAGTTAAAAAATTTCACATTTACGTTAACACACAAAAGAACGACAGATTAGGAGGCTGAGTAAATTGGGACGTAGGCATTTGAACCTAATTAATTAGTAATAATAATCTCCAATATAAATTGAAACACAAGTCTAAAATAAAATCATTGTGGAAGGCCTATCTGTCGTACTTCATTGATTTGTTCAATTTCTCGAAATCGTGTGTTTTACGTTTTTCTTGGTATCGTATTCGTACCCAACATTATGGCGTTTAGAATGAAATATTCCCTCGCGTCTGAATATATCTTTAGGTCACTGGCTGCTTTTTTGAAGTTGATCTGAGTGCCTAAACCACGGACAAAACCCAACAACAATTACTTCTGTCCAAAATATTTAGAAAGCACTTTAGTTGTTTAGTTTAGTTTAATCACAGATTTATGAACGTAGGTCAGGCATTTTTTGTATATATATAAACCATAAACCAACTCAAAGCGTGGTTGGGGGCTAAATTTGCAGTCTAAAATTTCTAGACCGCAAATCTGAACGCAAAAACCTACAACATTGGCGTCAAAAGTCCTAGTTTGACCACACAGGATCGCAGCCGTTTCAAGATCGCTTGTGTGATAGTAAACTCATTAAAACTAAATAACAAACACCTAATCATGTAATTACACAATCTGCCTCGACATCGACGAATTTTCTTCAAAAATTACAAAGTTTATTTGATACAAATATCATGTTAATCATTCGTTCTTTTTATAAGGGTATTTGTGATATAATTTACCACCTTAATTTATGTACTTGATGATACCCTAACTACGTAACTTGATTATGAAAAACATTAAGGGTTTATGAAGTTCGAATTAACATACTCCATAATGCCTTAGTTTAGGTATTTTATCACCTTAATTCCGGTGTGAATTTTAATTGAAAATTGCAATTTTAATAATATCATCCTAAGTACTAGTAAAACAACAAGTAGCAAAGTGAATCCAAGCTACAATACATATCGGACTTTGTTTGTTGAATGTTGGTTTTGGAACTTTGTAGCCTACCTGATCAGCTTATTGCTAATCCAATCTGAAAGAGTCTCCCTCATTCATTTTTAAAAATACGTCTGCCGTCGCCAAGAGAAAAGATCAAAGTTCCAAATTCTCGGAACCTCTTTTTTCCATCGGGTAAGCTTCCAGTTGTTCTATAGCTGCAATGAGTTCTCTGAAAATATGAGACACTCTAAAAGAAGTCAGAGTATGTAAGCGCTTTAAAATATTACACAAATTAAAACGAGAAACATCCATATAAATCAACGATAAATTCTAAATTTATATTACCAGCTGTAAGACAGATATTCTAAAAAGAATGGGCAACAAGATCGAAACATGATTTGTCAGACAGCGAGGAGTAGCTCTTAAGAAATTCTAGTTTTAGCCCTTTTTTTATTTTACCATACAAAGGGTTAGGGAGTCAATCTGTCATGCATTCCTAAAGTATACAGCCAAATACTTGATTATTTTGTGTGTGCGTGTGTTTTTTATTCAAATTAAGTGCATAGATTTAATAGGAATTGCTTTTATGACACAATTTTAAATAATTGTAACAATTCTAATGCCTAGGACAGAAAAATTCCAAGCGCCTTTGAAGTGAAACTCCGTCTGTAACAATTCTAAACTAACAACGTCAATGTTTATAACTTTGAACGACATCAAACCAATAAGTTTACGATACTTATTTGGGTTAAGGTATGTATTGCAGTTTTTTGCGCGCAAAAATCTGTCGACTACCCTGATCTGTCGTATATCCATTTAATGTAAATGTGCATGTGTGAGCTGTTTTTTTGAACTAATCGTGCACTGCTCGATTGTTGTATTTTGTGCTACATGTTTTTAGTCATTTTTTCCTGTGATTTGAATTTTATATCAGCAATACTTGTGCCACCTTTCGAGTCACTCGGTTGAAGGGCACCGGAGAAAACCGCTGCATAATAAGCAATACGAATATCCTAAAATAAATCGATTTTGAAAATGTTGGCTTTGGGGCTCATAGGTACATCATGGAGTTACTCTAAGGTTTCATGTTGACAGTCCCAATCTCCACCTGTAGTGTCTACGCTGCACAGCGTACCTTGTTACTTTTAGTACTCAAAAGAAAGTTGATATAAGAAGCATTTATATAATAGGTTTTATGAGAGTCGTACTTTTTAATTAAAAATTAATAATTAATAATTTTAATTAATAATTTTTATTTAAACTGTAATTTACACTGAGAAGTATATGATGGATCCATTAATAGATTTAATCCTTCCTACTAAGTTGCTCTACTAAACTCTTAATTGATTAAAACAGATACGTAACTATAACAAACTATAAAAATACTCAAGCAAGATATTTAATTTTTATTTAAGTCAAAATCCAACCATCGAATTTATTTTAGAGATTTATCATTCATACGACGCATGATTGACAATTGACCTAATTAAAGATAAACGTTTTTCTTTGCCAGTCAAGAAAGCAGAGCTATTATAACCAGGAACATACACAATTTGGTATCGTATTGCCCCAAATATCAAGCGGGAAGGACTCGGATTAAAAATATTGTTTTTATTGATGGCATTTGCCAAATTGCAAACAAAAACGACGACGACAATACGGCACTCAAGAAGACAAGCTATGCTTTAACGAGCTGAAATAGCAGAGTAATTTTAATTGTTCAGTTTTTTGTTTGCTAACCAGTTAAAATTACATTCAAAGTAACCACTCCGATTACAAAGGGTCTCGGTATTTATAAAGCAAAGATAGTTGAGAGAAGGGATTATTAAATAACGTAAAAGTCTGTGGATAAAAACAATCAAATTAATACTTATTTAGAGTAGTAGATAAGAAGAGAAAATCAGTGCAAAATGGAGGAAACGAAGAATACTGTGGACACCAAAAACAAAGTCAAGATGCGGGATATGCTTCATAAGCTAATCATTAGGTAGTCTTTTAGTGATTATTTGGCGTGTATTTTTTGGTAATTGGTAAGTGATCAACATCGATTATTTAACGTTTTATTCTATTTTCAGTCAGCTCTCCTCAGATGGACTCCTACAGCTGGCCAGTGCCATGATAGGATTAACACATCCACACAGTCCATGCCCTCCCTCTGATCGTCTTCTCCAATTGGTAACGCTTGGATTAGAACAAGAGCAGAAAGGTAAGTTAATTTTAATTTTGATTAAAACATGGAGTGTAACCATTCATGATGCATAGAGCCCTTAATTCAGGTCATAAATTTTTCTGTTAATCAAGGGGCCAAAATTACGAGAATCTCCTCAAAAGTTGACAATATCGGCACTGGCCTCGACCTAGAACGCCTTAAGTACGACAGTCCCTCCGCCCCTGAGCCTGCGGTCTATGAAACTATCTACGTCACCACCCACAAGGCACCCTGTCGCTCCGGTGCAATTACAAGCGACGGAGAACTATTCGCCACCGGAAGCGTTGACACATCCATTAAACTCCTTTCTGTGCAGAGAATTCTCGCCAAAAGCAGCAACATCAAGACGGCCGAACCTCAAGGTCATCCTGTCATCAGAACACTATACGATCACAAGGAGGAGGTCACATGCCTACAATTTCACCCAAAAGAGCAGATCCTCATGTCTGGAAGTAAGGACTTCACCGTCAGGCTCTTTGACTACAGCAAGACCTCTGGCAAAAAGGCGTTACGTGTTTTAAACGAGTCCGCGCCAGTGAACGCACTCTCAATTCATCCTACCGGCGACTATCTTCTTATTGGCACTCAACATCCGGTTCTCCGCGTTTGTGATATCAACACGTCTCAGTGTTTCGTTGGCTGCCAGCCGTCTACCTATCACACGGGAGAGATTACTGCAATTGCGTGGTCGTCGGATGGGAAATTGTACGTGTCTGGGTCGACGGATGGCTTTATCAAGATTTGGGATGGGGTCTCCGGAAAATGTATAAATACATGTGCGTCTGCTCATGACGGAGCGGAAATTGGATCGGTAACTTTTACAAAGAATAATAAAGTAAAAGTTAACAAAGATAATTTTTTGATATTTTTTTGTTTTGGGTGGTTCAGTTTTAGCTTATAATAGTTGTCTGTTGCTCCGTCTGTTTTTAGTATATTTTATCATCCGGGAAGGACTCGATGGTGAAGCTCTGGGAGCTGTCCACCAAGCGAAGTTTTTTCGCGTACAGTGGAGCGGGGGCGACTGGAAAGCCAAATTACTTGGCACAGGCGACATTTAATCACACGGAAGAATTTGTCATGTATCCGGATGAAGCCACGTTGTCCTTGTGCGTTTGGAATGCAAAAACTGGGACTAGACAAACTTTACTGTCTCTTGGTAAACCGAATTTAAATAAATGAATTAGCTAAGTACTTATATTTTAAAGCGGGCTCTTTTAATGTAAATATATTTTAATGTATATTTTCCAGGTCACAATGGACCCATTCGAAGTATTTGCCATTCTCCTAAGTCCGCTAGATTTTTGACCTGTTCGGATGATTTTCGAGCAAGATTTTGGTACCGAAGGATGAGCCCTATTTAGTCAGCTTATAATTTATTTTACTGACTCTTTTATTAATTGTCACACAGTTTATAACTCATTTTACATTAAAGTACACGACAAGTAGGACTTACATAGTAGTGAACATACACCAATTTACAAATTATGATTAGTTACAGCGTGTACATTGTTGTGTTGTAATTAGTTAAGTATGCAAATGAATTAAATTTTTGTCTATAAAACAATTTCTAAATCAGTCATTTCATTTCTAAATCTAAATCATTTTTAATCATTTTGATTTTGTGTGAAATAAACTCTTTGAAAATTTGTAAAATTGTGATTCGACTTGCATGTTGCATTACTCATTTCATTGTTATTGGCGGCATTATCATCATTGTGTTTGAAAACTCGTTTCTGTCGACAACATTTTTAAATGTGATTGAATTATTTAGGAGATAAAACTCGAAAATATGCCATCCAAGGATTTTAGCGCTCATTGATGTCATCTTAAATCTAAACTTACGTTAGTTTTTAAGAAAATTAAATAGTCAAAATTCTGTAATTCTATAAGCTCAAATAATTTTTATTTCATTTTATTAAATGATTAAATTCCTACAAGAAATGTAAGCATGAAATATTATGTTTGTTTCGACCATTTTTTAATATCAAATTGGTCGATTCACCTATCATGTTTTCCCATCGATTCACCGACACATTATCTAATTCCTAATTTCCTAATTATTTTGTACTAATAATCTAATCGATTTTACGAATTATCTAATCGAAAATTTGAAATGTCTAATAGAAAATCCGAATTTACTAATGGCCGGTACTATTTTCCTAAATCTGACACTTAAACAAATTAAAGTCAGTCTGTATTATCTAGTAATAAAATCAAGAAAGGCAATGAGAAATAATGGTAATATGGTGGAAAATTACCTCTAAATAGGAATTTAGGTTGCTTGTGATGTAGCACTTATTGTCACATGTTTTAAAAATCCTTACTTACAAGCACATACTACACACTACACACATACTACAGATACTAAACTTAAAGCTTAATAAATAACGCTAAATCGATTATCGTGATCTTATGTCAAGAATGGTTTCAACTAAATACTTAGAACTTATAACAGGCTATGGTCGTCGGTTACATGTGCGTTATACAAGCAATTTTTGGTAACTAAAGGTATTGGCCCTCACTTGCAAGCAAATAACTTGTCATTCTGAATCGAAGAAGACTTGCAGAAAATTATTTTACTATCGCTTTGTGCGCTGTTTCTGATGAGTTTTTCATTGTCGACACAGCTTTCAATTGCATCGAGGTTTCATATGTATAAGAATTTGACTTTTCAACTCGTTGAGGCAAAATGGAAACTTTTTAAAGGCAGCTGTTTAATGGCCTATTTTATTCCAACAAATTTGCAAGTTTAAAACTTTGTTGCAAGATAATTCAATCAAAGACGTCTTGAATTTTTTATCACTTGTCGCAACTCCAGGAACTTAACGTTGGAACTTAAGCTTAGATTTTTGTTCGGAGTGCAACCAAAAATATATAGGCTTGTGGAAGCTTTCAAACTCTTGGAAGCATCATTTAGATTTGAAGCAAAAGGTAAAGGCTTTTGGCTTTGTAACAAAATTATAATATTTCAGAATAAGAAAATTCCTGATTTAGAGGGAACAGTTGTGAAACCTGAAGATTGTGAAGGAGAGATTGATCGAATAAACTTAGCATCGTCTGTTTATCAGTACATCACCTCAGATGACAACGATAGCAAGTTATTAGACGAGCCGCTTTCTGTCTGGAAATCTTTTGTTGTACCTGCAGATTCAACTCTCAATTCAGCAGTGGTCAAAAAGTTCTTCAAGAAGTCCATTTATGACATTTTTAAGACAATGGAAGCATTGAGTTAATGGCGAATCAATTTTGGAACCGTTGGTGGACAAATCTCAAAATGTTTTTTCAAGGGAAATGATTCATCCAAATAATATTTGTAACATATCGTTGTCGACCATTCGGTCCAGTTAAGATCATGTATTGTAGCATCGTTGACTTATGTCTGAACGGAATTGATAAATTAGGCAAAATTACTGGGGATTAAAGTGGTCTTCAAAACTGCAAATTGTTTAACTTTCTTCAAGCCTGCTACAAATTTTTGTTTGTTAAATACGTTGATGGAATTGGCATACATAACATTCTTGCTCTTATCGTTACAGTTAATCATGAATTAGGAAGAAGTACATTGAAGCCCGCACTGCATAATATAAAGTCTCTGTAGACTATCTTCCATCAAGATAATATTATTAACATTGCCTTGTAATTTGAGGTAAATCCTCATTATGTAGATCAGAAAAAAGTTCTGATAATTTTTTGCTTGTGCACTATTAGAAATTTTTTAAATCTCTAACGCTGTTGCAAGCTTGGCTTCAGAAGCGACAGGTTAGGATTTTACAACGTCAGTCCCAATTGAGAATTCTGATTTTACAAGCATAGTTTTGCAAAAAATATGGATCAGTCGATGAAATCGTTTCAGGATGCAATAAGCTTGAGAATTAGCTGCTCGGGTACAAGTCAGGAATGGTTGACTGGAGTCATGATCAGAATGTAAAATACTTACACTAGTTATTCCAGTAAGTAGGTATAAGGATAAACGGTTTAAAATTAGATTTTAAGGAACTGACAAAATGAACAATTTTCATGCTCATTTTATAACAGGAAGTGTAAGAAGAACGGGCGTGATAAGCCGGATCAGAAAATTTTGCAAGAGACACGAGTCTCCAAAATAAAAACCTAGGAATCTGTAGGATTCTTTGCCGTATACATTGTGGAGTCAAAAGTCCAATCAGTTCATGGAGATTTCCTTGAAACGACCAAATTCAATCACTTGAAACAATAAGTGCGAATAACGCCATATAAATTGATTAACTCACTATCGATTTGGCTGTGTAACTTTACAAACTTATTATACCATGTGGAATAAAATTTTATTTTTGGCTTTTAATGTCCCTTGTAAAATTATGGAAAATATGTATTTGGTATCAAACTTATTATGCTAAAAATGAAGAAACATACAATACACTAAATGGTTATGCATTCATTGTACGTAAACACATCTTTAGAGACCAGTGTAATTAGCAAAATGTGAATTGGAAAATGACACAACTCTTTCTGTTCCAAAAACGTTTAAATGACTTATAAATAACTTAAATCCATGTCAGCTCTACAACTCGATACTACTACAGAAATGGAAAATAATTCCATGTTTTTATTTTAGTATGCCAGTGCCCCAATATTCGACAAAAACAACAAACGACATTTTTTATTATTTAATTTTTTTCAATTCAAAAGCTCCACCCTATACCTATCATAACAGAGAGAAGAATGAGTACTAAATAACCTAAAAAATATGTAATCTCTTTACTCCACAACCAATAGAAAGGAAAATAATTTATTGATAGCTCCAATATTCCCTAATATATTCCGCAATTCTTCTAGTTCTCCTCCTCCTACTCGGTCGTCTCCTGTTCAACTTTCACCACAGTCTAAAATTACAAAATTAATTGCTGCAAGCATCACTCAAAATTTGATTTCAAAGATTAACGGTTCCACATGATAAGAATAATTTAATTAATATAAGCTTTAAAAAATAACGTTACCTGAGCTGGGGGTTTGCATTCTCCAGACGAAAGATGCTGTTGGCAGTCTTTTCCTTTGATTTTCATTAGACATTTCTGAGGACAATTCCAGGAAGACTCTAACAACAGCGTCAGGTAGACAGGATCCAGAGGACAACGGCGTAGCTCCCCAAAGCATGTCTTGTGCATCATGTTGACCAGAAACCTTCTACTAGGCTCTTTGGGAGCTTGACCTGTTCCCTCGACATTCCTGATTTTATCATTATCACCTTGGTTTGGTACGTCGGCCATTGTCATGTAATGTTGGCTTGTATTCTCGACCATGTCTCTAGGAAGCACACAATCACTTAGAGGCACCATGCATTGACCCATGTAGTTAGCAAATCGTATCTGGGCGCAATCCCAGCACAGAACGTGACCCGCGGAACAGATGTAGCGAGAAATTGGAGCAGCGTTTTGCTTGCAGCCAGGAGCTTTACAAACCAAGCTCTCGCACAATTTTGCTATGTCTAGGGTCTCTTTGGTCGCCTCCACATTGATGCTTGGAGCGAAGAACGGAAGCATACGACTTCCAACTTCATCGCCAGTCAGAGCCATCAAAAATTGATGTTGGGCGTTTGCGTTGTCGCTCATGGTTGCTGGTGTAGAAATAGCACATAGAATTCCGTTCCGTTCGGGTTATCAGTAAGCACCTTAAATATGATCATAAAGACGAATAAAACCCACCAAATCTAAATGAAAAATCCTAAGATACTTTCAAAGCCATTTTATAATGCTTTCATTTATTGCGATATACATAGAAATGTTTTGTAATCTTACCTTTGTTTGACAAATCGTAACCGCTCGGGAAGCTATATTCAAAATCCTGGGGATGAGAAAATCTGAACCCAAATTTTAACAATCAAAATAATCCACCAGTGTGCTGACAATTAATGGAAGCTGTCTTTTTGAGCTACATACTGAGGCTGAGGTTGTTTTAATAAAGAGCTAAATGAAGATAGTGTTAAAGGTTTTACTCTGATAAACATTCGCCTGAGAGAATAAATCACCGAAAAAATCAACCAAACCGTCACTCTAATAATTTAATTGGGTTGAATTAAAAACTTAAATTGATAAATTTTTTCCGTGCTAAATATTAAATAATATATACGCAACAGTTGGCAAGAATCGTATTAAACAGATAGAACACAACACAAGTACACTTCTTAGAATTTTATCTCTTATAATTACTTAGAGCCTTTGGTTCTACAAAAACACATTACGTGAATTTTTCTCTTATAATGCTCATCAGAAAGTTGAATCAGCACAATTTCTACTTACCAATAACTTGATTAACCTTTGTCAATACCTACGAACTACTTACTAATTGTAAATAACGAATTAATTAATTATTTTTGCTGTTTATACGTTGTTGTAAGAGTAGCTTTAAGATCCCGTCTAACGTGAATAACAAATTCCGGAATTGAAAAGAGAAGGTAAATCGAGAGAGCTTTTAAAAGAAAGGAATCATCAATAAATTGCAATAAAACAATTTGTAGAATTAATTGCGCAAGAGAAGGCTCATATCAACCAACATAATATTTTTTTAGAATAACCGTTAGTAACACGACAAGCAGAAAAAGCGAAGATTTTGAATATTGTACAAGATGTTGTAATGTAATTCAAGTAATGAGGGAACTGTGACGAATCTACACTCACCAAAAAACGTCAAAAATAAAGGATTATTACGCTATTATTTTTGGCCTACAGCTGAGGTAAAATTAAAATAAGAAAACAGGAAATTTCAAATATAGAATGTAGGTATCTAGTTTTTGCAGATCTCATATAATCACCCAAATATTTTACAACTTAATATATATCCCTTCTAAGGTATTAGTTTTTGTGAATTTAAGTCAAAAACAAAATCAGAATCTTATCCACTTATCCATTAATACTAAAACTAAGCAATTTAAGTAAGATACAGCTTTGCAGTTTGACAGGGACTTTATTTATTATTTTGAACCCATTTTTCACAGTCAATTCGTGAAATTGCACTACTTTAAACAAAAATATTGTTTATACTTTGACCCTAAACATGGGGTTTCATTATATTTAGCTGCTGGTTCACCCGCATGTCCCAATATCTCAATATAATAAACCGCAATTGACAAATAAGCTATATACGAGCTACGAGCTAATGTGGAAAGTAGCTTTATAAAATGTCGACGTAAACGATTATAGATTTCCTCAAAATTAAATAATTGCTCTTGAGTATCATACACAAGTTGTCGAAGTATCCTAGAAAAAGGACAAAACCATGCACACGCACACAAACTATCTCTCCCACGAAAAAACATTTTCTTATTCTTGCTAATATGTTCTCCAAGTCTACACAATTTTGTCATAATTGACTTTTTATATAGTTTTTCTATTTTAAGCTTAACTAAAGAAATATTACTTTATTTAAAGCTACTCTTTTGCTTGCTCATGGTGTGCTTCCCCTTTGTCTGTTGGCAATCGTACGATTCATCCACATTTTCGCTTCAAATTCCCTTCTTGGTGATTACACAAATTTAAATGCATTCAGACAAAAATAGACATAAAGATGCATACCAAAGATGTATATCAAAGATGAGATATAGACGACATTTAAAAAAATATGTTAGGGTTTCCTGTCAAGTGAAGTGATTTTATCATAGGTTATACGAAATGGTAAAAAAGCATTTTGAAACATTGGTTGGTGATTTAGTGGTGACGGGGTAGCAGCGACCAAACTACCTTCCCACTGGCTGGTTAAAGAAATATGCATAATAAATACAGAACGTTTGAGCTTATAAGGTGGATCCTACTACGCTAGGTATGAAAAACAATCAGTTTAAAAAATATAAGATGTCCATTTCTAGAAACCAAAGAAATGCACAGGTCACTTAACTGATTATTATAATAATAATAATATGACTTTTCGTGGAGTGCTACTTTGGGCTGGCATTTTCCAACTTAAAAACCGAAGACCCTTTGTGGGAGGATAGATTTATGAACCACCCTTTGACAAGATTAAATAGGAAGTGTTCAATCTAATTTAGTTTGTGATGTTCAAAAATGCTACAAATCTGACTTTGGGAATGGTTTACATCTATAGTTTAATCAGTGTAAAATGATGCGATAGTTTCTTTTAAATTAGCTCCTAATCATTTATGAATTTGTTTTAAGCTTTCGTTGATAAGTATTGTAAACAAATTAATGCTTATATTTACTAGAAGCACATCAAAGCCATACTTTGTGGTCCAGTTATGTTTGTTAGTTACTTTAAATCGCGTACTAGATATAGATATGATGGAAATGTATGAAATTCACTTCATCTGGATTTTTTACAGAGGTCAGAAAAAGTTTCTATCAACCTACAGAGTGTGGGAAAATGTTTCATTTAATTGATGTCACGGGCTTTTTGATTCATAGAACTTTTATTAAACAGATAGGCTGGTTTTGCTCTCCTGTTAAATAAAAGGGCTATGATTCAAAAAGCCTGTAACATGCACAACTAACGCACAACTAATGTACGTTACTTGAGTAAACACAACTAAGACTGTGCCGATTACCAAGTCCGTGACAAACATTTGAAAATATACTGTTCAGCGTGTAAAAAACGAAGACATATTAAAGCGCAAAGATTTACAACATTATGTCATAGAATTGTTTCAAAATTTAATACAGTACTGATCCCAAGTGAGGGAAATGTGAGTGGGATTCCGTCAACAAAAGTAAGTGAACTTCGAATCCCATTGAGAAAAGCTTACGTTTGCTTAGGTAGGAGGCTTAGGTGGGCTTGCTTGCTATAGTGGGGGGTGAAAAGGGTCAGTTTTTAACATTTCAGTCCATTTGAACTAACCATTATTTGCCGAGTCACTGCCATCAGCTTAAAATTGTGGTACATTTCCAAGAGCAATTTAGCCAGCATTGACTAGTCAAATAACAGCGATGGAAAAGTTAGAGTGAATTATTTTAAGACAAATGCTGGTCGTGTACGTAAAGATTTCAGTACTACAAGGGTCACAATATGCATAGGGGGAGTAGAAAAAGCTATATACTTTGCACAGGCAAGAATTTCCTAAACTAAAACTATAATCTCATGTAGAAACAGATAATTGCCCGATAATTTACTTCGTCATTCAGATCTGAAATTAGAGAAAATTAGATAAACATGCTAAACAAGATGCAGATTTTGGACGTCAGTTTGTCTTGATTTTATTTCACAGAATGATAAAGGAAATGCAGAATGATCCTTGGAGAAGCATGAACTTTATTTCGAAAGCAAAATACATCTTTGATAGATTCATGCGGCTACTGGAACTATCAATTACTAATTCAATATCAATTCCCACATAGATTGTTATCGATTTACGTAAAAATCGTAAGCTGCAAGCCTTGGGCTTACTCAAAAGCAGACAGGAGCTTCTCTGTGAGGGGAAGTTCAATAATCATTATTCTAAATAATCTACAAAAGCATGTTTAGAAGAACAAAACACGGTTTCTGACTTGGATTTGCTGGATTAGACTTGGGGAGTTGCACAAAGGCCTAGAATCATGAACTAGTTATACGATGTCCTTTACAATATTTCCGGAAATGTAGAGCGATTGTATTCTAGTATTGCGTATGCAATAAATACACTACTAAGAAGTAAAACACTTGCTTAAGTCAGTACGAATAACCAACTATAGTTTAAATGAAATACCATGGAGCATGTGGTCACTACCTGGAGATTATTTATGCAAGACTAGGTGAGTGGCCCGTCAAATTAATGACGGGCGCTAGCAACTTTAGAAAAGTATCACCGATGTATAAACTAATTCAAAAGAATTACTAAGGGCAAACGACGTGGACGTTCCTCTGTTTCTTGCCCCACGGGCCTTCCCGACGC
>JAQIWO010000289.1:0-16312 GCA_034695405.1 Entomobrya muscorum
CCCTTGTTTTATACGATTTGGGCCCCCAAAAAACGGCAACGTCGTTGCTGCGTTGCGTAAGATTTTCCATGTCCGCAGAAAAACAACGTAATCGCATAAACTACTTTCAGAATTAAAATTCTTCCGGTAGTTAATAAATACACAGGCAGTCCTGAAAGTCGGAGTTTTCAAAATGAAGTAATTTATGTAAGTTATTTAGTTACTCTGAGTCGTTTATTTGATTCCAATAAAGCTGCAAAACTTTTATGCTCAAACTTGGTGCATCTGTAGCATCTAAATTGGCCACTATTGTTCAGTTGACAACAAAGTAAGAGAAAATATTTCGGGTTTTAAGTGTCAATCTGACAGGATTGTAGATTTTGAAACAAAATTTTTTATTCATATAAAATCCAAATCACAAATAGCTTTGTCTTATAAAATGTGTGTGTAATTTTTAAAAACACATTAGAATATGTTTTGAGCGTCACAGCTACCTCAACTGGTGACTCCTTCAAACAATAGTTGATAGTGTCCATACATTATTTTTATTAGATTTCACGTTTGTAGGAGCAGACACAATCCTAAATTTATTTAACATTAGGTGGTTAATATATTTCGTAATGAACTCTAACGGAACATCTGCTTTGTGCATTTCCAAAATTTGTTCAGTATCCTCTTCTAACATTACACGCCTTCTTTCTTCGTACCGGTCCCGTTGTATAACCCAGTTTATCATACATAAATCCTCGTTTTCTTCTATGTATTTTTCTGGATGTTTAAGGATTTTCAGAAAACCAGCTCTTTCCTTTTTCCCAAGTCCGCAAAATTTTACGTTCCAACCCGTTTTGTGATGAGCATGTGGAACGCTTTCAACTCTTCCAGCGCTTGCAATAGATCCAGGAACTACTGATTGACAGCCAGCTTGAGGGAGATGTCCCCAATACAAACTATTAAAAATAAATGAATTTAACAAATCTATCTCTTCCTTAACTTATTTAACTTTCTAAGTTCGATTTTACCTTAGAGTCACAACTCTCATGCTATATTAAATTCACAGCTACAAATACACTGTATTTACTTCCACCTGTAAAATCCACCTGTTGGAGATGGGCAGAGACAATAAAGTCTTTAGAGTGAGTTTTGTAAATAAGTAAGGAATATAATTTGTGTCTTTAATCTAACGAACATTGCTTTATATATCATACACAAAACCACAAAGATTTGCTTCAACAAACATTATAACTAGAACATAACTTATATTTAGAAGGCATTGTAGCCCTTATCTCATTGGACGGATGTTACATCCGTCGCAGCTCGACTCACAAACATTTTACACTTTCATACATTGTATTCTTACTCTAGTTACAATAATTATTGGAGAGGATTTTCCTATTTGACATTCTGAAGAAGGTGACACAATGTTATTTTATATTTTGTGCTAAATAGCATTCTCAAGAATTATTGAATATTTAAATATTTTCCTAGTTAACATTCTAGGAATGGTTACTCATACAAATATCATCTATTTGTATATTAAGCAAAACAATTAGTATTTTTGTAAAGTAAAAACTGGTCAGCATTGTATTCATGGAATAAACTGAAACCTTGCTTGCCCAGCGGTATAGAAGACATGTAGTCAAGTGCAGTACTATACACAGTACATATATTCATTTGTTCTTTAAAGCCAACTAAATACGCATGCATGTCTTTAAATATATATTTTATGCCTGTATCGGAATACCTAATAGGATTTTAATAAATATTTTAGAGTATTACTCATTTGAATCCACATAAACGAAGAGTTTCTCTCCGAAAAAATTAATTTCATTTTTGCATCACAAGAGCATCACCACTCATGCATGATAACCATATTATATGTCCCCACAAAAAATCGCAATAAAAATATTCCTGCATTACATTTTAATATTATAGGGAGCATTCATGCACTACCTCTAACATAAAAATATTAAAAAACTAATAATGAGCAAATAACACAAAGTAAAAGAATTTTGGACTTCCAAGGTCACCTGATATTTTTACAGATAAAGGTCTTTAACGTGGCTTCATGGCTCATCAAGTATTTGACCCGTACTTGATGAAGTCCGTTCTGTATAAAAAAAAGTGTGTGAATGGTAGGACCAGTATTTGGTGTTGTTGGTAAACATTATGCGGCTGACATCATTTTATTCAAGTTATTTACAGTTCATTATTAGATTACATGAATTATTTAAATTTTTAAATGCATTTCAATATCTCCACCGCAATCTGGCATTCCTTAGTAAGTTCTATTACTTTGAGTGGATTCTCGAATATATTGTAAATATATGTAATAGTGCTTTTCATGAGTTGAAATGAATAATTCATACATTAAATATTATGAAATTTACGCAGGAAAAATAAATATATGGAATACCCCAAAATTATAAGCAACCTTCACATTAGGAATATTCTTAACCTTGATTTAAGTTTTACTCGATTTATTTATACTTTCCTTTTGTCAAATAAGCAGTGACAAATTAAAAATGAAACCAGCAAAATATATATTTGCAGATTGATTAGCTTTAAAAACTTAAGTGGTCTCACAAAGAGTGCCCATTTTTACTGAGCTTCCGTAAGGGAAAACATAGGAATACACTCCTTGACTATAGAAACCTAGAGAAGTTAAATAACCAAAATCAGTTAGCTCCCCATACCTCATAAAGGGGGCGTTTACGTCTGCGTTTGTGATGTCCCAATTAAACTGTTTTAGTTGCCGTGCATCCCTCCCTGATGTCCAATAACCACCTGAATAAACACATTCGTAAAAACAAATGAAGCATTTTTTACTGTTTACAATTTAGAATAAAACCAGAAAAGAATTTTATCTACCATAAAAGTCAGTAGCGGACCAAGCATTTTCTAACGCTCTCCATTGATTTGCGGTCGTTATGCTTGCTAGCTGCATTCTAAATGTTTTGCAGTACGCAGCAGCTTCCGCCCAGTTCTAAAAATGTAACTTAGGTTTTAACACATGCAATATATGCATGATAAGTTATACAAAATTCTATTTGATATATTTTCAGTTTTGCCTTATCGTGTGGGAATAATTCAGCAAAGTACGATTTTCCATCGACAGTCGCCACTAAAGCCATATAAGGGGTGATTTCATCACCTACAGTTTTAGTTGTCAAATTAAAGGAATGTGATTATTCTCGTAAGATCAAATTTGCATATCTTGAAATGGATTTTTTGTGCTTACCAGGGTTTTTATCCAGTTTTCCAATAGATTTTGGCTTACCGCAGTGTACAAAGAGTAGCAACAAAATAATTGCTGCATTCTCAGTGAACTTGCAAATACTTTGCATTGCTCGTTTGATCGATGGGAACGACTGCTTATTTGTAATTAAAATGCTTACTTCAAGGAATCCAAAATAAATGTGGGGCTGAATTGTAAACTTTTTTTGCTTTATATGGAGACAAGTTGATTAAATACAATGTAACTGGGAAAGGGACAACTGATTACACGTGTCCGTCATTATTAAGTGAAGAAGCTATTTATTGGTTTCATGACGTCCGTCTGTCCGTCCGTCCGTCGGTTTGTCTGTCCGTCTGTCTGTCTGTCCGTCCGTCCGCACGCTATCTCTTGAACGAGTAGGAATTTTCAAACTCTGTTTTTACCATTATATAGCTTATTCTATAAGCTCAGTATCTATTGAATTTGAAGCTTATCGGTGACCGATTAGCATTTGACATCTTCTTGATAACCACAATACGTAATACACATAGGCATGTGATACATCAAAATGATACTACTCGCTGAGACGGGTCTAAATCTGATGTCAATGCTTATCAGTCGATGATAACCTTTGACCTTTTCTTTTTAACCATGGAAATTTTGTTATGAGTGGCATGCTATATATTAAAATGATGTTACTCTTTGAGAGAAATTCAAATCTGATGCTTTTTTTGAAATTCGAAATACTACGTTGCCATTATAATTGTTTGTGTACTTCAAACTTAAATGCAGCATATATGTGTTTTCTCATACATAAAAATGCAGAATATTGCATCTGATGGTTTTTCAAGGCTTCTGCTTCGCAACATTGCTATGGGTTAGCTTTCTGGGCTTATTGAGTGTTTAATTTCAGTCTTTGTGAAACTGACCGCTGATATTTTAATGTGCTTTCGATGAAACAACATTTATAAAAACAATAACAATTTCAAGATAACATAATCACTCATGCTACTTATTTATGTTATAAACTAAAATTCCAAGGCAAAGTTCTGAATGTTAAATAGCATGTAATCAAAGAGCTGGACTTTTCCAGTTAAAAGTGAAACCTTGAATAGTTTTTATTGTGCAATTTATTGCGATGTACGCTTGCTACTAGACACGTGTTACACAAGGTAAGGCTGTTTTTGTGTTTTTTAAACCTGTGATACAAAAATAAGGTTATCTATTCTGCACTATTTTTACATGCATTTGTAAATTGTTTTTGATTGATGGATAGTTGCCAAATATTTACATTTCCTTTGAATGTATCTGAATAACAAATATGAGTGATTGAGTTCCCCGTGGTATAAAATAGCCTGTAGTAATTGATTACTAAATGCAGACGTCAACCACAAAATGTAATTGCACTTAAGTTTTCTGTGATAGCGATTTTTTTATATTTTAAGAGATCATTATTGTTTTTCATTTTAATTGGTAACTTTGAAGATTTTCAGAGTAGCATGAGCAGAACGACTAGTGTTTTGCAATAGCTACTCGTGTGACCAAGTTTTATGCAGACATGAACGCAGTTCGCTTTAACAGCCCAAATATCTTCATCCCAAGAATATCTAAATGAGCCAACATGGACCCTGAAATAACATAAAAGTTGGTGGGGAATGAGGAAAATTGGAACTGTTAAGGAACAAAGTGTAGCTAATTGAACTTTTCCTACTTGTCTTAATCCCAAATGCCATTTTTCCGCTAGAAAAAAAGATGGAATTTACTCATCCCTTAATCATGACCTCAATAAGGGTAAGAAGTTTGTAAAGAAACAAGTTTACAGAAAGGATTTACGGGATCATCAACAAATTAAATAGTGCTGATTATTAATTTTCTAGGCTCAATGCCAAAACAATTTATTAATGTATGATAAAAAACATGATATATTATGCGCGTATTTTTTTATATAATATAAAGTTATGAGATAAAATATATCGCCATAGATTATATGCAGTCAGGTTTGACTTAAATCAGGTTTTTACACTATTTATAGATACGTTTACAGACATTTAGCACAAGATATGAGAAAATATGAAAACCTTATACTAAATTTGATTTGTTGTTTCACTAAGCTTTTTATTCACCTAAAAGTTCTAAAATTATTGATTGCTGAATATCGGACAGAATTGTTCGTAAATTTTTACGCCCGTTCGCACATTAAATGCTGAAAGTCTAGCATACCAGCAGCAGGGACAGTTCTCGTGGATATGCAGTTTGTTGTTCGAGTAAACAGTTCCTGCCAACAGTGCCAACGTTAACTTTCCTGCAAACAACTTATTTTATTCATTTGGCATAACATCAAAGCATAGTTCTGTCTTGTATCCTAAACAAAAATTCAGAACCATAACAAAATTATTATTTCGATAGATGCTTTGTTGCGATAGGGAAGCATTCATACAGAATAAAGAGCAAAGAATGTGAAGCAAACTCTTTTTGGAGTCGCTTCAATTGTCGCGTGATATTTCGGTAAAAAAAACATTTGTGGGTGGTATACTTAAATATTTACTGTATCCTTTATGGCGCGTTTATTTATAATCTTCAGTAAAATATTTAAACGTTTGCGCTTATAATTAAAATTGCCTAACAACTAGAGTAAGGAATGATTCATTGGGCTCAATTTTAACTATTACGTTCATTAATTGGTGGATAGAAAATATAAAAAGGATATTTCTTTCGAAAAATCCTTAACAAAGAATTAACATTTGTTTTGTAGATTGAAAGCGACAACTGGTGTAAAAATAAATCATTTTTCTTTAATCCAAATTAGCTATAGAGACGACCTACCAGTTAAAAAAGCCCATTTCTTTGTATTTTTGAATATAAAGTCATTGATTATTCCATGAAAAATGATTATACATAAGGCTTCGAAAACATTTACAGATTTTTTTTAAATTTTCAGTAATACAAAGCATTTCAAATCAAAAACATCTCATTCTTTTAAGTAGAGCTTATATCTTAAATACACTTTCTCTTTGTAATCTTACTCTTTAGCTTTTTCAAAATAGCTGGAAATTGTGAGTTTCCCAAGTCGCCCCAATACAGCCAAATATTTGATTCGTGGATTCTTTGAGCATCTACTCTAACCCGCAATTAGCAACAGTTAATTTGTCCACAAACCACTCATGTGCTTTACATAAAAAATATTTGCGAAGAATTCATAAATTGAATGGAAAACGTTTGTTAAGTCATAATTTCGAACATTTATTAAACAGTTTATCTTAAATTTTTATGGCCCAAATAAGGTTATGGTATTTGATTTTTTAGCAACAAGGTATTTTAAAGTTATATTTTTGTGCAGTAAAGTGAAAAAGGAAACATAAAAATTCGACTTTTAAGCTACATCAAGTTCATGTTTTTGTTTGCACTAACAATAAAATAAGACAATATACACCGACATTATTTGAAATAACCTCACTCCCGTTCAAATAGTTTAACCTTAGTTCTAGTTATTCTGGATTTGCATTGGTTATTGAGTTTAAATATGTTAGCTCTTATTTCAATAGCAAAAATTAAAAATTATATGGTCAAAACTGTCGCTGATAGTGCAAAAATGGGAAGCAATTTTTCGAATGTAATTCTGTCATCTTGAATTATGATTTTTTGTCTTATTTGAGATCGATTCGTTCGTACTTTAAATGTTGTAGCCACCCAAAGAGCTGTTTCATCCCAATGTGAATCCAAGCCCCCCTCCTGCATTCGGCGAACAGACTCCATCATCCAATGTCTATTTGTCGTGTAGATGCTCCAAAAAGATGTATGGATGTTCAGTGGCTCAGAAATGTGGTAACATTTTGATGCTGGGATTCTCTTTTCTGACAAAATATCTACCTCTTGTTTTAACTTAAAAAACGTGAGACGCTGCCAGGTCACAGTAAATAGAAGCTTCTTGATAAAACGTGTGTATATGTTGAAGTCATACATGTTGGGTGCTGACACAAAGCTTTGATTTATGTACGCTGAAATTTGAAGTTTGTGAAAATCATGAGCGAATGTTTGATGAAACGTTAACGGGTTGCTCTCCGATTCCCATATAAATTTGAAGCCACCTTTAAGTGCCTATCTAACCGTAGTGTATGGTCTATGTGATGATGGGCTGATCACCAGACTTGTGATGGAATTTTCGTACAAAACACTGGTGAACATTCCCAAAGCACTTACAAGAATAAACAGTTTTCTTTTCTGAACGTTTAGACAAAGACGTAGAAGATAGTGTGAAGATATACTTATAAAACTTGAAAACGTCTGCCAAGTTACAAGGGTTATAATATCTGAAAACTACTACGACAGAGCAGAACACCAAGGCTAAGAAAAAGAGCCAAGTTGAAAGCTCGAATGCTCCTACCCAAACCCCCACCGAATTCGAAAACGTTGGAGGATATTTCAAGGGTTCGCAGTACACTGGATATTGGTAATTGTCAGTAGCAAATAAAAGTGACGTTCGCTTCCAAAGGTGAAGCTTATGGTAATCTTGGAAACTGATCACTGCGACTAGGTACTCAAAATTGAAACCCAAAATGTTCACGTATTGACTCTCCGAGGTATTATAAGTATTGTACATTTGGATTGTCATATCATGTGTTTCAGATAACGTAAGCATCCCCATTATCTCTTTAGTACAAAAGTAAGCGTATTTTGATCGATGGATTAGTCTGCGACATGCAGTTCTGTCGTTGTAGTGCTTAACAAAGTAACACTGGTAAAATGGTGTTACAAGAGCATTGACTATTTTTGAATGTCCGTTTCTCAATACTGCCCTGTGTACATCCATGGAACCATCACGTATGTCCGACATAACGATTGGACCACGTGTAGAAAAATCAGACAAAATTACAAAGAAATTCAAAATTTTGTCAGTTTCTATTGTTTTCTAATGTAGCTATTAGATTCAAAGTAGGAGTATTCGAGTTCGCGAGACTGAGTAAGGCACGCACGTATGTTTCTAGATTTTTTGACATAAATTGGCGTTTTAGTCCCGTGGGGGACACAAATATTCGAATTGTGCGATGGGTAGACCCCCCGATATGAAATTGAATATTATGATAATAAGGACGGTAACATTTTTGCACTGAAACTACTGGATTGAAGGGCTGCGAAAGCCTAAAGCGAGTAAGATTTGACCAATCGTTGGGAATAAATTTTCCATAAGTGTAGAACAGAACACTGAATTCCAGCAACTGTGCATTTTTAAGTAAACTACTGTTTTCAACTGCGTAACACGAGATAGAAAATTCTTGCCTGTTTAGTGTTGAAATTTCTGAGCTGAGAGCGTTTGGAATTCTGTTAGACTCGAGGTAAGAGCCTTTACTAAAAGACTTAATCACTAGCAGGTTTAGAAACAATACAAATCCTAGAACATACCAACTAACCAGTTTTGTGCTTCACCTTTGGTTTGTTTTGCAACATCGGATATTATTTTTTATTTGGGTAATTCAACTGAAGTTTTGAATTTAAATTGCAACTACCTTTTGTAAATAGTGTTTGAATCTCGTGTAGTAGCTTTAACTTGCAAATGCCTCAAATGATGAACAAGTTTTCTTTAAAATCTAACCATCAATCATAATATAACATTAATGTTAATATGAATATTAAAAGAGGAACTCAACACACCAGAGAGCTAGCTGAAACCTTGAAGTCGTAGCTCCTCCAGTAGCCAATCAAAAATTTATCAGTATTCTCTAGCTTGGGTCAAATAAGAAACTCTTTTTAGTCTTATTACGATGTAAAAGCTCTACAGCTTTTATAATGCTACCTAATAAGAAAAGCTTACGACACGATTCATTTGCAACAAAGAAAAATATGCGGACAATAGCTGTGTGGTGAGGTAGTTTTCATGGTCTCTTGTCCTTAACTAAATTTAAATCGATTATTAGTGTCTGACTAAATCTATTTTTTAGAATAATGTTATGATGCAGTCTTGTTGTTTGAGAATAAACAGATCACATTGTTGAATTTTAGACATTGTTTTCTTTTATACTTAAGTCAATTTTTTTACTCCACTATAAATCCAGAGGATTTAAACTTAAATGGCGTAGTGTTGAATGATTTCTTTTGTGTTATGCGGCATTTCAGTTTCACCATATCACAAAATATTGGCGTACTTTGTGCTCTATGAAGGAACAGTAGCAGGAAACCAGGTGGAAAATGTCGTTTTTACCATATTTTAAGCTGCAAATTAAATGAACTCGAATTTTATCGCAGTGTTTTTAATTTAAATGAAAACACTGAAAAATTTCCTCCAAGCTAGTAACAATTTCTCTGGATAAGTCTGAACATTAACTTTATGTCTGAAAGAACCAGCCAACCAGTCTGATTCTTTTGACAGTGTCAAAATATTTCCCCCCAGAAAGAATGTATTTGCTAGAGTTGAAAAAGCCAGATTTAAAAACATCTTATGGTACCATTATATTTTATATGTAATTATTTATTTAGTTATTTTCTACTAAACGCTTATTAACTCGGCCTGCTGGATAAAAGGTGCGCCCACAAGCAACGCAGAAAAGTAACTTTGTATGTGCGGCTATGAAACAGAAAATTACATAGTGAAAGAAAAACGGATATATGGATTTGTCGCGTTATATTTGGCTGCGAGTTTACTATGAATTATTAAAAAGCCTAATCAAACTAACTTAAACCTTTTTTCTGATACTTCTTAGACTCGATTTTTTACAGCAGGGTTTTGTGCTGCCTTACTTCAGAAAATAAACATAACAATCATGTCCAATAGATTCGGAAAATATACGGTCGAACCGGATGAAGTAAGATACAAGTATGGGACCTACCTTAAATATTTTACCAGGGTTTGGAAAATATAATTGTAAATATGTATTTAAATACGTTTTCAAAAATTTCCTTATCATTTGGTACTTCCTGTTTGTAATACCTAAATTTCTAAGATTAAGTAGGTAGCATGCAATCGAAATAAAATCGAAAACTATGAGTTTTTATAATTTTTGAAACTCCATACGTAAAACTTTAGCCTGAGGAATCGTGAAAAAATTTAGGATAAGGCTAAAATTTTGCTCAAAGGCCAACTTGTGTTCATTGAAATTTGGAAGTTCCATTTTGGCATGCGTTTCTCTCGGTCACAGTATACACCCACGAAAACAGACATGTCAATCGAGCTGTAATGCTGTAACTGCATCACCATACGGGGTTAAATTGTTTGTAAAGCGTTCTGGCAAACACTGTATTTAACCTCATCGGAACAAATACAATGTTTTAAAAGTTGTGCTAAATAATTGAGATTGTACTTTATAAATATATAAACTTGATTCTTTGTACAGTTGGGTAATTCCATACATAATTACTCGTTTTCAATAACTGAAAGACTTCAAGTTTTTTTTTAAATTTGTAAACGAATAAATATTCTGAACAAAAACTTGTATTTTTGCATTTAATTTTTTTTAAAAAAAGGCAGCGAATATTGTGCATTTATAATGCAAAATCACATTTTATTCCATTTTCTGACTTCAAGTGTGGTGCAGACTACCCAAAAGGGAAAAGAGAAAGTCATATATTGTACAAAGTCCTAAGTGTATTTTTAAGAAAAAGAGTATACTACATGTAAATGTGTATATTTAAGAGTACTTTTTGGTTATCTAGAACTATATTTTATTTTAACTATATTTTTTTGTTATATATTTTGGTGGTGGCTGAAAATGATAGAAGTATTTTTTAAATTAAATTCAACTCAATGCATGTACTTTTTCTACCAAGTAGTCACATTAAATGCTCATTAGTTTGAGCGGGCTATAAATTGCTTAAGCGGCTAACTAACCCCATGTAATACGTGACACGTTGCAAATCGTATTTCATCAGGCAAGACAGAGAGAGTCCAAATGTATGTGAGTGTTTAAGTGTTTCAAAATAAACATGCAATTACGTGCAAAAACCGGTGACGTATAAAAATCTAACTCGTGTGTTTCTTCTTATTTGCCAAAAACTTTTACGTATCGTGTATTGCCTACTAACTTAAATACGTTTCCAGCGACAGTCACAGCCTGCAATCGTATACTATGACTTGGTATACTAGCTGATTTATTTTTCAAAGTGAAAGGCATAGACATAAGTTTAAATAGACCAAAATTATAATTTTTGACAAAAATTAGCTTAGAGTTTTGATTTAAACTTAACTTAAATTGGTGACAGTTTAAAATGCCTATAATTCAGTAACTAAAAATTGGTTTTATTTTAACAATTTGTTTGCTATGAATTTCATACAAACTTTTTATTTATCATATCCAAGCTTATGAAGCCTGGATTCTATTAAGATAATTGAATGTATAATCCATAACAAATACACATTTATGTATGGTGTATACGTGGCATGATACAACCAACCATTCAGACTGAAATATATTTGACATTTAAAGTTATCGAATTGTGTAAAATCATGAAATTGTTGAATGAGTGAATCTAAAAGTAGCTATTCTATTAATTATATTATTTTTGTTGAAATCCGTGTTGTGTTTATGTGTTTATTATAAATATGTACTATGAGTAGATTTTTAATGACTCAAAATTATTGTGTATTTTGAATGAGAGTTGAAAAGTATGCTGCAATATTAGCAGAATTCAAAGAGGCAGAAAATTGTTTCGGGGTCGTAAACAAATTGCGAATTATTATTGTTGTATGTGAGACTTATTAAGATACATAGCAACTAAACGAATTCCATTTCAACTATGACCGCCCGTCGGAAAAAATTGCAAAATGTGGCACAAGCTTAACACATTTAATTGAACTTATTTCAAAAAAATATGCACCAACAAACTATTTACGGTGTGTTTACACTGTTCCAGTCAATTATTAATATTTTTATTGAATGCTTATTTTAAATAATATTTTTAATGAATTTTTTAAATATTTAACTGTAGATGAGAACATTGCTCAGAAATTTTGCACTTTAAGGGAAATCACGTTTCATTTAACGGTTTGACAATAATAATGACAACATTGGTTTTGCCCAAAGATGTACATCTGCTTATCGATTCCCTCAAAAAAGTTTTAAATTTATTCCATTTTAAGCTCCTGGAATTATGCGCCAAGACCTCTAACACAAAAGACAGCATATTAAGTAACAGGCCTACCAGAAGTAATTTAAAAACCATAGCAATGCTTCCATCTAAATTGGACGCTTGAACGTTACGAAACCCTGGGAAATCTTCAAGCAATCCACGATGCTTGAAAAATGATGTCCGCAAATTTTCAATATAATTAACCACTCCAGAACTATAAAGAGCTTTAATTCTGCTGATAAATCTTCCAGGTACCCAGCCCTGCCAGGAGAAACCTGTCACTAATTGTGGTGAAAGCGCAGGTGAAAACGAAAACTTCCCGTTAGTCTGGCCAAAATTGCGATAGTTGTAATAAACTTTGGAGTTAAGTATGTCTTCTTCGTAATCTATGAATGCCATCCTGCTGTACTTTGTGCAAGGTTTGTCGTATACCATGGTTTTGATTGTTGAAAAATCAAAGTCTTCAGGTTTCATGCTACTGTGATCAAGCAAGTATCTTTTTTCCTTGCTTATGTTATAAGGGTCTTTGCAGTCCGGGTCATCACTTTTTCTACTTACACCCGTTAACAACCAAAACACGGCGGATTCAATCCGAAACCAATGGGTAGTTCCAAGATTGCTGGTTTCATTAGTAGTGTTTTTATAGCAATGAACACGAGGTTTTAGAAAGTAGTTGCTATGAGAGGCATATTCTTTCATAACCCTGGACAAGTTAAAAACTGAATTTGAGGTATACACAATTCTCGAATAAATCTTAAATTGGTTTTGTACAAGCTGGTCAAGGCTTGTGTAGGGTATTGGCGGTAATGGACTAGTAATTTCTGTGAAATTCTCGCCTCTGTAGGCATTGCTTAATACGACGCCCATGAGCAGCAAGCAAGTTGCTATCACAGCTAAGTGACTTTGTTCTGTCTCTTTGTGGCTGACAAAACCCTTCTCTAGGAGATTTTCAAATGATTTACAAACATAATAAGCATACCTCCTAAACATTGCATATGTACTACTGAATGCAGTTTGATTTGACTTTCTTATGTTGACGACAACCAGATCCATTGCAACAAGAATTAGAGGAACAATCAGCAGCAGAAATATGAACATTGTGCACCATGAATACATGTCGTAAGATGAGATAAGCAATGCAAATGAAGATTCTTCGAATAAATGTCCACATGCCATAAAAGCCACTCTCTGAGTGAACAACGGAAACTGATATATATCCATATGTGAGTTCAACCTAAGCGTTGGATAAAATAACAAATCTATTCCAGGTGGGCTGCACCCACATTTTTGCTTGTGTATTTTCATTTCACAGAAATTAGATATTTTAGTTGCTGGTCTCTCGATACTAAAGTGGTAGGTGGAGTTCTCAACGGCCTCAGATATAACCTTCTCGGCAAGAATTCTCTTAGCGAATGCAACATCAGAGTTGTGGAATAAATTATAGTCACTTAAACTGTTATGAAATTTTGAATGTCTCGTGAATCTTCCATGCAAATGTTTAGGGGCAAACCCGACCACCTTCCAAATAACGTTTTCTGATCTTTTGTTTAATTGATTCAGCAGAATTTCAAATTTGACCATGTCCAATGAATTAATATGATCAATAGTAGTTGCTTGAAATGGCTTACAAGGATGGCACAGATGACAAAATAAGGTCACGGATACAACTTTGTACTTCGACGTGACCCAATGTAATAGCTCCCAAGATGTAGATGCAATACCGTGCAAATTTCTATAAAAAGCTAATCCATTAATCCAAGCTTCCTTACCCGGAAATTTTTTCTGGGCAATCAGAATATCAAAAACCCATCTGGTTTCTAACACATAATGTGAATTTTTCAAGTAATCGATTTGTTGCGATGCAGAGGGCTGTCTCCAAAACGAAACAGAGGCAAAGGCCAACCGAAGAAACTGGTAATTGTAGCGATCCCAGAAATACGAGGATTTTGACAAGTCCGGTGGATACAGGTGCATATGAGTCTCGCACAACCAGGGTCTAGTTTTCATTTCTATGTTTACGTAAGGAATTCTATCTTTGGAAGACCATTCGTTGCCTACTCGATTTTCAAGAGTACCATTTGCTTCAAAAGTTTTATTCTCGTGTCTTGCAAACATTCGTTGGGAAACATTGAATCTGCTTAGTACGAACGGAGTTGAAAGTGTGTTTGAAACTGATGATCCTTCCACAATATTGATACCTTTGTAGTTTATGATATGAACTAAGCAGCTGGAAAATAGCAATAAGTTTTTAGTAAAGTGTTCGGGTAATGTTTCGTTTTCAATATACAACTGGGAGTGTGGAAAAGATCTGAGTTCAGTGAGTTTTAAAAGTGAAGTAGCTCCGGAATATTCAGATAAAAGAAAAAACATGAGGCGAAGGGGAAAATATTTAAATTCCATAATAAGACCAGTTTTAAATTAATGAGATTTCTATGGTTTTTAGAAGAAAAAAAGATTCACGTTGTTTTTGAGATACAACTTTAACTCTAAAAGCACAAAAAATAACTTACCCTGATACAACTCAACAACGCACCAGAAACTATCAAAGATTGTATATCTGTCTACAGGGCAGCTATATCATGGACTAACGGACTCATGATCATTACACACAGCTTATATACACTCAGGTTATATCTAACAAAAATGTATGATATAACCTGAAAATAGGGCAGTGCTTACCCATCAATCTCAATTTCTAGACTTCTTGTCTGGCAACACGTATCTATTCTAACATTGCAAGCGTATGCTAGTTTCAAAAACAACTAGCGGAAATGTTTAGATAAGCTTGTGTTTATATCCCCACTTCCGTTTCCTCCATCATCCAAGGATAACACGTGGAGAAGAATTAGTTGGATGCAACCAACCAGCATAGCAATGAATGCACAACCACTTCTACATACAATTCTTTCGACATTTTCACGTGCAGATGACCTAAAAAACAAGTCGCTTTGGTTTGCTCTAGCAAAATTGTATGCGGAAACAGGCATTTTTTATCGTCGGGACGACCAGACTAGTTCGTGTTGTGTCATCAACTCGATAAATATATTTTTAGTTATATGACTGGCTGGCCACACGAATTACATACTGCCTAAGGATAACTTGTCTTAAGAGATAAACAATTTTCAGGTGAATAATAAAATTGTCTGGATATATCATGCAATATATTGCAATATAGCTTCAGGTCTTAAGTATTTGCTGCTGAAATACATGTATTTAAACGTAGTTAAATATACTCCGTTGTTAAGTTTTCAGTAGAACATATTTTAAATATTATTTCAAACACGTGAGTTTCTTCAGCGTAAGCGGCAGATATTTCTTGTTCTCTGTTTTTTTAAAGAAATAACATGTAATTTATTTATTATTGATTTTATGATTATTATTATCAAAAAAATAATGTTTTGCGTATTTCCCAAAAAACTCCTAAACGCATACCTCTACTGCATAAATTTGTCCTTAAAAGCTTTTTTGACTAACATAGTGTAATAAAAAATTAGTTTAATCAGTTTAAAGTAAAACTTGTATACATATAATTATCCATACATGCAGACGAATAATACACGGCTATTTTATTTAATTTCATGACTCGTTCACCTTTCATTTCATCATACACTAAGAAACGAACTCCAACTTAAAAAAGTATTTGGCTAAGTTTAAATAAAATTTCCTAATCGTTTCTTGGCTGTCGTAATTTTTTTGGGGCATACGGTTTGTTCTTAAAACACAGTTAAATCTGTAATGATGACAACTATAGTTTTATACTTTAGCTCGAACTGAATAAAATACAATTTTGAAAGTATTTTCAAAATTGACTGACTACAAAAATATTTCACTTTTCAAAATGAGGAACGTAATGCTTTTCTTAAAATGTTCAACGTGGAATTTTCGGTTTCTGATAATCATTTTGTAATATGTTGTGAATGTATGCGAGTTTACAACATTTAATTAGCTTAAAGTAACATTCCTTCAAATAATATAGTGGTCGAAAGTTGTAAACCTCTGACCTTCTTTTTAAGACTGGCCGTCAAGCCCTCAAAACTACAAGTAAAATTACTTAAATATTTTCAT
>JAQIWO010000290.1:0-16300 GCA_034695405.1 Entomobrya muscorum
CAGACGGACAGACAGACAAACAACTTAATCGCATAAACTACTTTCAGAATTAAAATTCTTCTGGTAGTTAATAAATGGTTGGAGATGATTTTTAGAGCTGTTGATTAGACACTCGATCTTTGTAACGATAGTTTAAAAAGGCAATAAACTATTTTAGTAATACATATTAATGATAAAGAGAAAATAATCATATTTTTTGTTGCTTACTTAGCGTAAAAAGTTAGTGTTTAGTATAATCTTCACAACAGCAAATTGTATTTTTGGCAATGCACGGGTTTAAAGTTTATTTTTATTATTTTTAAACAAATGGAATATCTGCAGAACTATAGCTCATACATTCATAAAAACGAAGTAATCCTAGTATTAACAGCCATGTGGTATATTAGTCGTCATAGAGAGAAGTGTCGGGTGCGCACTTACACTTTCCATTAGTACGGTCTACGTAACACGAGGTTCCACAATTCGAGGGATACGGTTGTTCAGGAACATGCTAAGAAACGATTTTTTTGTTTTACATATAAATGGCCAGAGAAGAGCAAAATTTAGATATTGCTTTATTGCATGTAACTGATCACTTAAATTATTATTTAAAGACTGGATTCGTATTTATCGAGACCTGTATTAGTATATCAAGATATGGAAAACCTAATAGTTTAATTAAGAGTCCTATTTTTCTATTTTTTGCAGCAATCGTACAAGCTAGATCACATTTTATCTCTTAACATCAGAAATTACATGAGACGGTTGTAAACGGTAATACTGGCTAACATTTTCAAATATTTTGTACTCAGTATACGAATATAAAACTCCGCGTATGACCATCATGCACCTTAAGTTCCAATAACAATAATTGATGTGTCTTCGTTTTATTTTAATAAAATTAAAACATATATTTAAAAGTGAATAAAAAAGTAAAAGCAAATAAACATAACAATTATTTTATCGTACAAAACTTTAAAGCTCAATTTAAGTTTAAGCAAATGTCTAACAAACATACAATGAACTATTGATGTAAAATGAAATGTTATAAATTGCATACCGGAGCGCCTTTTCTCTGATTCGTGAAATTGTGAGCAGACAGCGCACGTGATGGTTTAGTGGTTCTAGACTTTGGTGGTGTAACCAGCGTTCTTCTATGCCAATCCAATCTGTTTGGTAAGGCGTTTGAATTTTCAGGAAACAAAATATTGATTGCAAGAAAAAAGCTAATTGCTACAATGAACTTCATTGTGAGAGGTCTTTTAACTAAAGTGGTTCGAAATATTGAAGTTCAAATTCGAGTTTAGTTAGTAAAATACTCAGAGGAGTGAAATTAGGCATAGGCAAACGTAGAATGGACTTAAAACCTGTGAAAGTGTTGTATTTATATGTACTCGTTTACCGCTAGCATTTTACCACTTATCAATACACAGGCTTTTATAAGTTAATCTTTCTCAGTTAAATATGTTATTCATTCAAAAAAATCATTTATTCACAAAGGGTTTTATTGAGAAAAAATATTGAATTCCCTTTTATGAGCATTCACACCAGTTTGACGATGTGAAAACTCGTCTGAAATTAATTCCACTAGCAGGTAACGATAATCTCTGTGTACCTCGTTCGCCGCGTTCAATCACTTTGCATTACTTACACAGTGACTATTGAGAGATTCTACAACCAGCAAAGGAAAATAAAATATAAAAGAGCGACGGTGATACCTGAATAATAAAGATTGTTGACGTCAATATAATTTGAACTTGAAATTTTGTCAATGCTGTCAACTTTTGACAAACCCACTCGTAAAATATGAATTATCTTTAAGGATTCCTGTCATTGAAAGTAATAGGTCAGTTTTAACTCCAGCTCACTGGAAATATCATAAACACAATAAAAACAAATAAAAGTATCCATATCTATGTAAAATCCTGATTATCTGTACACTAAACTATCAAGTTAAAATATACTTATGCAGATTTCATCCGAACTATAAACACGAAAACAGCATTCTGCCACGCTTTGGTTAAGTAGTTAAAAGTTCTGAAAATATTAAACCAGCTCTATTGTCGTTGTAAAAATTCGATTGTTTTTGAGATGCAACTACTACAAAAAAATTATTTACGTGGATAAAACTTTTTAAACAAATGTTCGTACATTGACCTATAAAGTCGGCTTCATTAATTTTTATTTATATCAGAGAAATAAATATTATAATTACTTTTACATTTACATGCTTAATAGCAATAATGAATTTTTTAATAGTTGTGTTGTAGTTAATACATTTTGTGACATTAAAGCATATTTGTTCGTCACGGGCCAGAAAGAATGAAAAAAATGTATTTAAAAAGTGTAACTCGAGGACCCTCCTTAAGCTGAGTAAAGGAATAGGAATGGGTTTCTTTGTTCGGAAGCGCAGTTCGTTGAGGCGTTGGCACTAGTATTCCTTTGTGGGCAAACCGTTTTGGATAACGAGTAATTTGAAGATCTTCTATGAGGCTTTTAAGTTATGGTTGATTTATTGTTTTGTTTGCATCAAGTTATTGAATGAATATATTGAATTTGAAAAAATAAACGACACAAAAACACAAATTTGAGTGAAGCAAATTCGCCAGATTTTCTAAATGTCTGGATAGTTTTTCTAGGGAGTTTTAGTAACCAGAACACGTCATCTCCTGTAATTAGCGAGACTGAAGGCAGATGATAAAATACGTAACAGCAGTTGCGAAAAGCTGAAATAAAACAGATTTAACCTCAACTTCCTTTTACAAAACATGTCCACCGTTAGGAGGATTTAAAGCTTCGAAAATCGAATGTATTTATTTGTTTCAGCACCTACGTTCCATAAAAGTCCATACGTAATTGTGAATGCATTGTTTCCTTTAATTCCTACGTGCTGAGTTTGAAGCTCTCCCATCACAATGTTAAGTTGATCAGTAGGAACGCCTCTTCTATTTTTGTCAACAGCCAACCAGTCACGCAGTGTGTCCAACTATGACAGAATAATACATGTTAAGTAAGACTGAAGGTTTTCTATCAAATCTATTGAGGTCTTTAAAAAATATCACCCTTTTGCACACATCTGCAGCAAATAAAAACGTGCAGCTCTGGCTTCCAATCAGCCAAACATAAAAAATTTTCACGTTGACTGAACTTGTCACCAGTGCATTGTCCAGTCCTTTGGAAATATACATCAAGCTGATTCCCAAGTGTGTTGACACCATTGTTCCAAATGCTTTGTTCACAAGTCCACAAAGATGCCGGATATTTGTATAGGCTTCGTATATTTCTCTCCATTTGGCTTCCCCATTCGTGGTTGAGAACAGATCATTTGTATTGCTGCATAGAGTATTTGTACCAACAATTTAATATGCAAAAATTAAAGATAGCAGCATCATATGCTGGTCTACTTTGATACCTGCTTAAGTCGTTCTCAAGATGTTTGGAAAATTGACTTGACGCTGACCACACAGTCAATACGGCCATCAGAGTCAGCAAAAGTGAGAAATAACCAACCATACAGTAATGAATTTCTGCGATGGCTCCAAAGCTTGCCACAAAGTTATCTATTGTTGTGGTGTGAGAAGCTGAATTTAAAAGATTCTGAGCTTTTGCGGTGTCATTTGTTAGGAAAAATATATTTCTAGCTTTAGAGATCCAGTTACTACTCCAAAATCTGATTTCCCAAGTTCCAGAAGACATTTTGAAAATTTTATTAGCTCCTTCCAAAATTCCCATTGCAGTGAAAAGGAAACAAATTAGAAAAATAAAAATTTTCTTACGAATCTATAAACCAGACAAAAAGTAAGTTTATTTTTCTACCACAATAATTGTGAATGAAATTTGATAATAGCATAACTTAGTACCCAGATGTTTGTGGTAGAAAAACTCTGGCTTTTGTCAAGAATATAACCTAAAATTTGCAGAAATTCCAGACGCCCGCTGAAAAGAAACTTTTTCAACATGAATATCTGCTCAAAAATTACCAACAAAATTCTAGCCACATTGAAATATTTTGAAGGGTCGGGTTTCCCCCCAGAAAGTTCGTCTTTATAAAGCGTTCTTGCTCTAAAAATCATAAAGATAATAGTCAACGTATTAAGCATCGCAAAAACTATTTTTTGAAACACGTTTCCTTTTGGTGAGACACAGGCAGTGGTGCCATTGCTTTTGTAAAGAATACGGAAGGGGCTACAACAAAGGAAATATGCAAACTGAAAATACACGAGAAGAAAATTAGCCAAGTTGTCGTTGCGTTTTGACTGAGAAGGTAAAATAATTTTGGATTTACGTTCCATTTTTCCTGCTATGGGGTAAAATAGGAAATGTTAAAATATCAAAAATATATTCTCATGTAACGCTTGTTGACACGTTCAAGTTTCAACTGTCAACAAAAAGTTGCTACTGACAAATAAGTTCTTATATTTCACGGATGATTTAATGCTTTCATTATAATTGGTTTGATGGGCGGTTGGCACGGGGAAATGGGTTGAGTGTCTTTCTTTCAAACTGGCTAAGAACCCTTCCTCATAAATTTGACTGCATGCTTTGTGCTGAACGTTGTAAATCAGATAATTGAAATATCCTGTCCGTGGGTTAATTTACGTATTAGAAATAACTTTTGATTTAATCAACTTAATGTAGATTTTAAAATTTAAAATTTAGTTTAAATGTTTGCGCAAACACCAAACTTACCTGTACTTAATTAAATTTGCCTGCATTTAATAATTTTGGAGTAGTTCATTTTAAAATTGATACGGTGGGGAACGAGCGACACAGACAATATTTTGGTGTCTTAAAAAGTTCAAATATTTAAAATAATTGCATTATTGAACGATATATTTGAATCAAGTTTTTATGTTCGTAGTGAAATTCAGGTGCACAGATTAAAATTTCAGCTGCTTTTTTCTGTTTCGCAACTTTAGATTACCAGTTTGATGGTCAAAACTTCTCCCACTGTATACTCCTGTCTACCCACTAGAATAATTGCGTTGATTGCATTACGTACGTAGAGTCATTTTCATCGTCAACATCGTTTATAAGTGCGTTTCAGCATGCTAGCACTTTATAAATTAAAATGCCTAGCAAGTAAGTTTATAAAAACTCTAAAATTTGCAATATAGCAAAGAGTAGTGAAAAATAGTAGTACTTGAGCAATTCTTTGGTTAAAGTGTCCTTTCCTTTTTGATCTAATCTAATCCAATCCAATAGTGCTTGCCAATAATCTTTGTGACTATTCTTAGCAAAACCAATTCCCAGAAAGAAAGATTCGTTGAAGATTTCGTAGCAAATTAAATAATGGTGAGGACTGCCACAAGTAAATGGCTTTGAAAACGTATTAGTCGTTCGGACAGATTTTGTGCCTAGTCAAAACGAAAGTTGAGAGCATTACTTAATTAGGGAAAGTATAAGAATTAGCATAGGTAACATGAAAACAGTTGGGCTGGAAAAAACTGTGTTCGTCGTAGCGTCAACCAGTAAACAAATCTATTTTCAGCTTCCTAATTTTAGCAGTCAAATCACTCTATAGCCCAGCTTTTTCAATAGCATTACACTAGCAAATGTCCACGATCCTTCACGCCCAAGTTAACAGTTTTTAAGTTTGTGATTAGTAAGAAGAAGGATTGAATTTTGCAGCATGCACTTGCATTGGACTTATGATTATTAATTTGGTGAGTAAATTTCTTTACAATTGATATCTAACTTGATTTATGCTTAATGTTAATACTATGTTTTGCTTTTAACTTTTTAGATTTGGCTAGAAAATATTTTCTTTCTAAATAATTTAGTTCAATTTAATCGATTTGAAAACTTTGTATATATTAGCGGTAAAAACCTGAGAGAAAGATACAGCATTCACATTCCAAATTCATCGTGACCATATTATTTGGCAGGGAGTAAATTGATGGGACGTACGAGCCAAGAGAAACACGAAGCAATAATTTATAAAAATGTCTCAAATAAGCCACCCGTTTATTTCTTGTCTTGTCCATTTCTCACTCTACCAGTCAAAGCACACAATTCTGAAATGTAACTCAAAAGCTACCAATTCTACTGGAAAAGGAAATCTAAGAAAGAAATGCAAAGTGCTACAGGCCTTTGATTATAGCTGTGGCCCGTTTTATCCATTAAAACGGGGAGCGAAAGCGGATAACTACTCTCAAAAGTCATTCATAAAACTTCTGATGCCGTTCAGCAATTCATTTGGTAGCTATTCTGAATGTTTTGAACGTGAAAAGTTTATAATTTTGTTACCTTTAATTAAAGATGATTAAAGTTTCTCTTATTTGAAAGTATTACGGTATCAATTTATACAATCAGCTCTAAATTATATTTCTATTTTTATCATAATCATAACTCCAGTAAATGTCATTGAAGTGATTTCATTACTTTGCTGTACCGCAGATATAAAATGGGTAAAATACTTTCATATTGAATATTAAATTTTGGTACAAGTGGTATGTGTAGAATGCAACTTAATGAACTGACATGAACAAAACATGAACTACTTCCAGATTTTGATTTCGTTCAGTAGTTAAAAAACAGAGAAAAACACATTTATCTTCGTAATCAACAGCCCAATAATAATGCATATAAGGTGAGGCTGCCTTTTCACAAATTTAGATGAACGTTTTCGATGAATTTAAAGCTAATTTAACAAAATTTGTCAGAAAAAGGCGGTGATGAAAGATCATGTTTAATTTATTTTAGTTTACTTATTTTGAAAAATAAGAATGCCGAAAAATGAACAGTTGGAATAAAAAATTGGAAAATCAACGAATTGTAATTAAATTTTATACGGTTTTCAGCATTGAAAATTCTGATGACATTACAGGACAAATTATTGAAATAATTTTTAGTAGCTTTGTATTAGACATTTCACTTATTATCACAACAGCTTAAAAATACAAGGAACTGTCCTGTGATGCATTAGTAGTCGTCATCTGACGAAGGGTCGGGTACGCACTTACACTTTCCATTAGCACGGTCTACGAAACAGGAAGATCCACAACTCAAAGGAAGCGGTTCTTCCGGAACATGCTATAAAAGAAACGTATATCTTTGTTTTACATATAGCTAGTGAAGGGCAAAATTAAAATAACGTATAAATTTTGATGTAACTAAGCATTTAAATTATTATTAAACGTATTATTAGTCTTTATGAGGACCAGTAAGATTTGTTTAGTATTTATGTAATCAGCATACGAATGCAAACCTCAGAGTATAACCAGAACGCAGCTTAGATTTTTTTTAAAGTTTACAAATTACATACCACAGCGCCATTTCTTTGCTTCTTGAAATTGTGATTGAGTAATGCACGTGGCGGTTTAGTGGTTCTAGACTTTGGTGGTGTAACCAGCATTCTTCTATTCCAATCCAATCTGTTTGGTGCCGCTTCTGACTCGTCAGGAAACATCAGATTGATTGCGAGAAGAAATGTAATAGCTATTATAACCTTCATGGTGAAAAGACCAGTAGCTTGTGTTTCGAAATATTGTAAAACTTGATGAAAAACTCTGGTAAAGTTGAAGCTCGATTTTAGTTAGTAAAATACTCAGAAGAGTTGAATTTGACATAGGCAAGCGTGTAATGGACTTCAAACTGGTGGAAGCGTTGCATTTATATCTACTCAAATGAACGTAGTAGTTTTACCACATATCGAAATAGAGTCCTTTATAAGTTAACATTTATCAGTAAAATCTGTTCATTCATAAAAATCATTTATTCACAAAGGTGTTTTACACAAAACCCTGAGTCATTGGCTCTAAAATTATTTTTATTGAGGAAAATTATTTAATACTCTTAATGAACATTCATACTATCGTGCTGATGAAAAAGCTTGAATGAAATTAATTACGCTAGCATTAAACGATAATCTATGTGTACCTCTTTCACTGCGTTCAATCACCCTGTATTTTTTACACAATGACTAATTAGAGATTCTACAACTACCAAAGCATAATGAAATAAAAGAGCGACACTAATGACTGGCTAATAAAAAATTGTTCACGTTAATATAACTTGAACTTGTGTCAATAGTAGCAGCAAATCCAACCGTAAAATATAAACTATCTTTAAGGATATCCGCCATTGAAAGTATTAGGTCACTTTTAACTCGAGCTCGATGGAAATACTATAAACCAACTAAAAACAAATAAAAGTATCCACATATGTTGAGAATTGCAACAGCATTTTTAACATCAAAGTTATCCAATCAATCTAACGCTGATGTCATGGTCGACACAAATTGCAAAATGTTGTGTTATCATGATTCAGCATTAATTTTTAAAGTTCGAATCAATTTTTACATTAAATCATGTTATAATTTTTTCCATTTAAAAAAACTGAAGCATTGAACTACTGACTAAATATTCATCACATTACAATTTATTAAAGTACACATGCGGCTAGTTCCAAGTTAAATTAAATTAAAAGTATGTATTTGCGATGAGAAATTCCCCTTGTGGTGGACATGATAATTAATATTTATGACAATACGATTGCCAGAGTTAGTACATTTTTACTTGATTTGGGTTATATGATTATCGTTTCGAGTTTGGGGATTCAATGATAGTATATATATAGAGCTTACTGACTACTACTTGATAATATACAGATAGAATATAATATTTTGTATTTTGTACACTAAAATATACAAGTATGAATGATATTACTAAAAAGACGCATAAATTAGATAGAAATAGGCAAATTCTATAAAATAAAATTCGGTTACAAAAAACTACATTCAAATTCATTCAAGAAAGAATCCGAAATAATAGTTGAGAGGTACACTTGCTACCTGCTTCTTGAACGAACATTTCTTGATCCATTTTACAAATAAATATCTAAGTTCATTGCCATAAAATGGTATTATCATAAAGAATTAGGTATTGCCATATAAAGGTACTTGTGTAAGGCTTCATTTCCTTTTGTTCCAGTAAATCTGAATGGATCATTTTGAAGTTCAGATGGAGGTATTAACTTCTTGATTTTAAAAGTTTCTTTGTTTAAGCAGAAGGCAAACTTTCTCTTTGCGGCTAGGGATTTGGATCGACCTTTTTGGTTACATACTTTGATTTTGGTCATCATACTACCTATACTATTTGTTAGAAACATGCAGAACTTCGAATACTGAAAACCTTAAAAATATTGTGACAAATTTTTTTAAATACATTGTTTTTTTTTGTATACAATATTAATTTTCGTAAGTTCCGCCAACTCTACTATAAAGGCAAATCTTAGAAGGAAATGCAAAGCGCTTCATGCCTATAATTTTAGTTGTGGCCCGTTTAATCCATTAAAACGGGGAGCGGAAGCGGACTACTACTCTCAAGTCATTGATCGGACTTCCGACGCCGTTCAGCTACCAATTTGGTAGCTACCTATTCCGAATGTAATCGATAATTTATTAGCTTTAAATCAGAAAGATGAAAATATTTAATTTGCTTATGACACAATTTTTACTGATGATCACTTGATAACTCATACCTGTTTACTGCTGAAATGATCTTTTTGTTAACCTTAAGTATATAGTGCTATTACAACAGCCATTTATTTAAAAAACATTGCTCTTAATCTTAACTATTAAAAATATCGTAAATTTGTAAAATCTCAAGATGTATAAATTATTGTTCGAAATAATATTTTATTTCCCAGAAAAAATCCAGTATGTTGTTTAGAAGCAGTATTATTCATAATAAGGAAAGTACAACATATTGATCCTAGAACCTGATCGTTGATCGGAAGCCGCGGTAATTTTCCATGCAATTTTTGCAATTTTTCAAAAATGCCATGAAAAATCTCCGCGGCTTCAATATAAACAGCGGAGACCAGGGACAGTACACGAGTAAAAGCGGACGTGCAAAATCTTACAAATGTCCCGGCAACACAAATTTTGGTGTCCCAGGTGCGGGCTTCTGATCCCGGGTAAAAAAAAGGAAAACGAAAAAAAAAGATCCCGGGCGAGCAAAAACGGACAAAAAAGGCCTGTAAAACCCATTTTCGATTTCGTGACAGCACAAACAAAAACGAAAAAATGGGTCCGGGTGACCAAACTGCAGCCCGAGTGACCAAAAAACCAACAAAAAGCCGATTTGCGTCCCGGGTGCGAGGTCCGTGTCCTCGGTGAGCAAAAAAACGAAAACGAAAAAATGATCCCGGGAAAACGCTGCAACGCCGTAGCCACGTTGCGTAAGATTTTGCACGTCTGAGTAAAAGTTTATAATTTTCTGTTTTAAGATATGTAACAAAATTATAAGTATTATTTCGCAACACATCCTGGCTAATTCAATAATCAATAGATTATTTTATGGAAGCGGTGGCACTAACATGTACTTTGAATCAATTAAATTAATATTAGTAGCCACCATAAAAAACGCAAAAATTAAGAATTATTTATACTTTGCTTTTTTAAACAGAAAAGGGAAAAACACACAATGGTAGTGTATGTATTTCAGTGAAAAATTGAAAGCAAGCCAAGCCATTGCTCTGCAAATAATGTTATCATTAATGAAGCAATTTTAACTTTTACGCGTTTCATAGGTACTCTAGGAGCTATTGACGATGAAATAAAGAAGTAACGTGTCAATAGTAATTTCACACCTACTCGTAAAATATAAACCATCTTTGAGGATATATGGTATTGAAAATGAATGATCACAACACAAACTCTATGGTTTTAACATAGTGTCAGATTCCTGTGTTGCTTGTCTATAGCATATTATGTTGTATGTAGTTAGGAAATAGTCAGCATCTAGTTATATAAATCTCTACCTATTTATAAGATTAAGCATGCGCGTTTATATTATGTTTATTGTGAATGTATGAGATGACAATGAGATGATGAGTATAAATGACGACTGATCAATACAGCACATGATTCCTGTTTCGCACTCACACTGAGCAAGATTTCGTTCTCCGACTCATTTCATAGCAAATTGCATGGTATTGCATTTGAGAGGCGACAGAGAATCTTAATCATGCTTTTCAACTGATTGAAGTAGGATACGTCAGGAAATCCAAAGTTTTTATTTACTGATTTCTAGTTGGTTTAAAGGAGAGCAATTTAGTCACAGTGATTTTTAGTAATTGTCTTGTGAGTATATAAGTTTAAGTGAATGATGATTTGTATATGATGTTGTAATGTACTACTTGCGCATTTTTTCCGCTTCAGTGTTTGTTGTAAAAATCAATCTTTAATTGTTTTAGGGTTTGAACTATTACATGTAAATTTATTTCTGTAAAACTTAGTAAATATATGAATTAATTATCCAATTAAGAGCTTTTTGACAAATTATTTTGTGTTAGATAAAAATTTATTTTTACTCTAAAAAAGTTGACCAATATCTTTTTTGTGTGTGACGTTTTTTTATAACATGTATTCATATTTCTTTATATTAATATATTATATTGGCTTAACTATGAAGGAAATAATGCTAACATATATTTTCAAATATTACTGTGTTTTCTTGAACAAAAAAAAATCAAAATAGCTTGCTTAATTTTAATCTTTGTTATTCATGAAACCAGAAACATCGACATTTTCCGTTATGGTCCCGAACGCATGGTCCGCAGCTTCGTATCCATTTATAAACAGCCTTGAAATTCCAAACAAAAAACTGCTTTGTTTGTTTTGAAGTACGGTTTTATGTTTTATATTTAAGAAACTTCGTTTGAAAAAATGCAAACCAAAGTTTCCCAGACAATTGTTAAAATGTGGATGAATATTTAACAATGTTAAGATATACTACTATACTACTCTTAAAAATATAAAATAATCTAAATTACGTACCGGAGATCCGTTTTTTAGAATCACGAAATCGCGATTAGGCAACGCAAGCGCCGGGTTAGTGGTTTGATATTTTATTGGTTTTCCCAGCATTTCTCTAATCCAATTAAATGTGCTCGGTAAAGCTCCTGACTCTTCAGGCAACATCATGTTGATTGTAAAAAGAATGCTAATGGCTATTATGAACTTCATCGTGAGCAGCCCTGAACGTAATATATTGAAATTCGTAAAACTTCCTGAAATTAACGTTACGTTAAAATTAACTCAAATTTAATTTGTGCAATGCTGGCACGTGTAGAATTAGACGTGGGTGAACGTAAAGTGGACTTATATTTGGTGGAGCGTTTCATTTATATCTGCTCATTTGCAGCAAGGATTTTACCACTAATAAATAAAAAAATTATGAGTTTACCTTACACAGTAATTTCTGTTGAATTTCATTCGCACACAAATAAAATTGTCGTTAGATAAGGACTTTTTTGCAGTGTGTTTTACCCCAAATTCTGCGTCATTGCTATTCAAATAATTGTCCGATTGATGAGGTAACTTTAACATTGAAGCGCTTTATATACACTATAAATATGTATGACGCTGACATCAAAGTGAGAAGACGTGAAAGTTTGTCTGAAATTCTTTGCATTAGTAAGAAATTTCCAATCTTCTTGTAGATCTTTCGGTGACTTCACCCACCCATCATTGTTAATAAAAAAATGACTAATCAGAATTCTAAAACTAGCAAGAAAGCAAAAAACAGAGGAAAGCTCAGAAGAGCTTCAAGTTGATTGACTTAACTTCACACACTTGGCGTTGTTTACACAAGGTCTATTCAGAGATTCTAAAATATGCAAAGAAAATGGAAAATACAGAGTGACGTTGATGAATGACTTAGGAAGATTGTTCAACTCAAAATTAATTGAACTTGAACTTGTGTCAAAAGTAGTTTCACACCTACTGGTAATACATGAACTGTTTTTGAGTTTGTATTTCATTGAACTTGAATGATCACAAAACAAATTCTTGATATTGACATAAATATATTAAATCTTAGAAGGAAATGCAAAGCGCTTCATGCCTTTAATTTTAGTTGTGGCCCGTTTTATCCATTAAAACGGGGAGCGGAAGCGGACTACTACTCTCAAGTCATTGATCGGACTTCCGACGCCGTTCAGTTACCAATTTGGAAGCTACCTATTCCAAATGCAATCTATAATTTATTAGTTTAAAATCAGGAAGATAAAAATATTTAGTTTGCTCATGACAAACTTTTACTGACGATCACTTTATAACTCGAAGTTGTTTACTGCTGAAATGATCTTTTTGTTAACCTTAAATATATACTGGTATTACAACAGCTATTTATTTAAAAAACCTTGCTCTTAATCTTAATTATTAAAAAATCCAAATTTGTAACATCTCAAAATGAATAAATTATTGCTCGAAATAATATTTTCTTTGCAAGAATATATCTAACATACTCTTAGAAGCATTATACTAAGCTTTAACAGGCACCGGGCGCGTCCAAATCCTAGAGGGGGACGGACCATTGGGGGGGGTAAAGGCTTAGAAAAATGCTAAGCCCAGTTTAAAAAACAACGTACGTATAAGGAGTTTAATTGTCATTTAAAGAAATTAATGTTATAGCAGATATTTTGTCGAATCGAAATATTTTGGAGATTACAGAACATGGAGTAGGGCTCTTTAGGAATTTATTGTAGCTACAGTGTGTTCGAAAATTATAACTTCACCTTCTATCCACAGATGTTTGTGCCGTAGCTCCGAGCTAAGTAGTCACATAGTTTTAATTAATGAAGCTTTTTGTAGCCCTACTCAATCTGTATATGTGTGGGGAGTGTCATGAATCTATGTGCTTGCCGCTCTGAGATACACCAAAACATCTAATTCCCAGTGAAATTTAATGTGTTCGAAAATTATAACTTCAATGCTAAATTGCCATTTACAAAATGTTGAATTTTGGGAATTGTAGCTCGTGTAGCTATAAAGTAACACCATTGCAAATTCTAATCAATACTCTCTTATGCAGTTTCAGTTTCTCTTTCAAATGATATCATACTCGTAGCTGGAACTGCAGCCGTTTACGTACGGCAACAGTGGTAAATATTTTTACATTAGGTGTAATGGTAATTCACATTTACGCAAAACATGCTAAACGTTACATAGTTGCTGTTGCTTGAGGCAATGCATTCCAGCCGCAGTTTGGTATAATTTGAAAATGGAATCTTTTATCAGTCGGATAGACACCACAATAGTTTGCTAGTTTGGGATTTCTTACTAGACTGGACACAATTCCCCAAATTCAACATTTTGTAAATGGCAATTTAGCATTGAAGTTATAATTTTCGAACACCTTAAATTTCACTGGAAATTAGATGTTTTGGTGTATCTCAGAGCGGCAAGCACATAGATTCATGACACTCCCCACACATACAGATTGATTAGGGCTACAAAAAGTTTCATTAATTAAAACTATGTGACTACTCAGCTTGGAGCTACGACACAAACATCTGTGGATAAAAGGTGAAGTTATAATTTTCGAACACAGTGTATATTGTCTGGCTTTGTTTAAGAAACTACTATTGAAATTTTTAGGTAAGCATTTTTTCTAAAAATATTGGGGTCGATTGAGTCTATTTCGTTAAAAGAATGCCCTTTATCGTATTTCTTTTATTTATGTTAACATAATACGGAATATTTAAGCCTTGGTATTTTACAGTAGATTCACGAGTAAAACTAAAACTACATTTACCGATAACATATGTTAAGTAGCCTTTCCACTTCATTTTTAATATTATTTAAAACTAGAAACGGAGAGTTGCGAGCGAAGCGATCAGAATTTTGTAAAATAACTCTTACGGGGGTTTTTAAAGAAGTTTAGAGGGAGTTTTGTTAATAGTTTAGGGGGGACCGTCCCCTCTTACTCGAATTCTTGAGGGGGACAAATCCCCCCGTCCCCCCCGCTCGCTCGGTCCCTGAGCTTTAATTATAAAAAAAATACACCAGTAAAAGTTTATCATATTTTGTAATATGTAATATACTATGTAAGAAAAGTACATGTATTATTTCGCAAACATCCTAGATAGTTCAATTATCAATATATTTTTAAAAAATATTACTTTTTTAATACTATTACAAAACAATTATTTTATGCACTCGGGAGCTGTGGCACTTACATGTACTTTTAATCATTTTAAATAAAATTGATAGCCATCATAGAAACTTAAAAGTTAAGAATTATTTATCCTTTGTTTTTTTAATAGATAAGAGGAAAACACACACTGGTACTGAAAATGAATGAGTTTCAAATAAAAATTGAAATAAAGCAAAGTCAGCGCTCTGCAAATAATGCTATCATTAATGAGGAAATTTTAACTTTTAAGCGTTTCATATGTACCCTAGGAGCTATTGACGCTGAAATAAAAAAGTAACGTGTCAACAGTAATTTCACACCTACTCGTAAAATATAAACCATATAAAAGGATGTATGATATTGAACTTGAATGATCAAAACACAATTTCTGCAGTATTAACATAGGTAAGCGCATTAAAAACAAATAAAAATATCCATATATCTGTAAAAGCCTGATAGTCTCTGCCATTAACACTCGCAAGTTTAAATGATAGATATGCAGTTTTTATTTTGTTTGTAGACATGAATGCAGCTTAAGGCTACGGTAATGTTAAAATTACATAAAATAAATTACTAGGATTGAAAGAAAATTTTGTGAGTCGTAAAAAATAAAATTATTCGGAAAATCTTTAAAATAACTTTTACCATCCAACAGAATATTATGGGGCTTAAGCATTCTTTCCAGAGTTAAAGCTACATTTTTACAGTTACGTTTTGTAGCATCATCGTTCTACCCTATATGGGGCTGTAATGATAAAGAAAGAATGACACGTATCGATACAATACTATAATATAATATTGTATAAAATTCAATCGTGGTTTACTTTTTTCCTTTAAAGTTAAGCATACAAAGAACAAAATATTTTATGAAGTCTAAATTAAGCGATATAAGCTTCGTGTATAAATGCATGCTTATAAATGTGCAATACTGTTGTAAATATATAAACTGCATGTGATTTTCTTTTTATCCTTCTTATCCTTCTTATCACTGAGGAAAATTTTTCACAAATTATTATGAAAGAGGTTCAGCCCAATGTTAGTACCTACCGTGTCTGGATTTCATCAAAACATAAAATAATTATAATGATTATTGATTGCATCATTAGCATCCAAATAAATCGAACAAATTTCCTGTTTATATCGTTCCCACCGATAATAAATTGAGATAATGACATGAGAGCTCTGCAAAATTAATAATATATACATGTTCATCGTATCATTTCACTTCAGAGATTGTTCCGAATGAGTTCTTGAGACTGAATGTTTCCAGGATTCCTGAGAATCTTTATTATTCGTTATTTCGTTATAATCTTGTGTGATTTGAAAACTATAATATTCATATGACAAATATGGATATCGATCTTAAAGATTTGTAAGTATTTATTCAGTTACTC
>JAQIWO010000291.1:0-16246 GCA_034695405.1 Entomobrya muscorum
GCTGTCCCCTAAAGGTCCTTATGGGACAGCATGGGAAAATCGCCATTTTTTTCTTAGGGGACAGCATGCCGCCATTTTCCCCCAAAAAGTATCATCCAACCGCTTGGTTGAATATAAAAATTCCTCCTTAAATTCCTACTATATATTACTGGAGAAATTGATGCATTCTCTCCATCCAAACAAGTCCTCCAACAAAAATTACGCATATTTTGTAATTTAATGGCATTGTACACACTAAACAGCAGCAAGCTCGCATTATGCATGAAGCCTTCAACTTAAATGATTGCTACTTATCACTTGAAAAATAGATAATTGTTATAAAATGGACGAAAGGGAGGATTCGCTTGCAGGAAGCCAGAGGGCATTTAGTCAATTACAATATTCACAGAAAATTATTCCGATTTTTATTTATTTAAGATATTACAATTGTGTCGGTCAGAAAGTTGTTAACAAGTAATTGAACCGAAATTGAACATGTAATTAATACAAATTTTTGGACAATTACCGGAAGATAAGTAATAATTTTAATTAATCAGTCATTTAGTCACCGTAAAAAAAATATTTTGTCACATGTAAACAACGCCGATATTAGAATTTGTAGGTTTAGGTTAAGGATTGTACCGTCAATTTATTAAAATTCCTGGAATTGGTGGAAGTAAACAAAACCAATGGTAAACGAATATTCATTTCCGTGTAGTTACCTTAAAATACAATAATAATATTGGCAATAAAGATGGAAAAGAAAGAAGCCCATACCGTAATAAATTCACTCAATTCACTTCTGCTTTCACTAAATCTTTAACTAATTATAATTTTTGGTTTACATTTACGTATACGACCAGGTCAGTCAAGATCTGTTTTGCTATTAGATGTTTGTTACCTATCAAATCATTAGTAGCAAAACCACAACTGCGGGTCTATTAAAATAATATAGGCTATCAAAACTCTTATTGCTAAAATAATTCACAAACCACTTTAAAGCTAATCCAGTTCCCCTAAAGAATTTCTTAAATTCTTCATATTTCAGATGGATTTAGCATAAAATCTAATTTCTGCTTAACGAGTCCTTCTCAAATCCAACGAAGGCATGTGTCATGACAAAATCATGTTCTCTCGAATTTGAAGTAAGAATGAACACTGTTGATAGAGACCAAGGCTTTTGTAGTTTACTCTCCGTAATTTATGGCCCACTTACAAGCGGGTTAACCTTTTCATTTTACGAATTCATTTCATTCTCGAACTCTATTGTTGTTGTACTAATAAAATATGCGTCTAATTTTTTAAACCCACCGTTGCAAGTTACTGGTGTACCCTGGAAAAATAAGGGGGCAAAAGATATTGCACTGCACTGCTATTGCATGCATTAATTCTCTGGCCATTAATACATTAAAAAATATCTGAAATTGACGGGAAATGAAAATAAAGGTTGTGTGGTCTTGCCGGAAAATGTTATTGTAACTGATTACAACCGGTGACTATCCACACAAATCATTATTTCCACCGTATATAAGCTTACGTGCACATTACCCCCCTGCCACACGATATATAGCTGGCTAATTACCCTTAAGGTTTTTTTTTCATAACAGATAAAATTCTTTAAAAATTTAATAGTGTGATTGAGAATGTGGACTGCACTCTTACATTACATTTTATATTACGGGAGATTTTGCGACGGCTAATTAAAATATGTAAGTCATCAAAGTAAGTAAAGTAATCTTAAATTTGTTTTAAATGTCGTGACAAACAGTTTCTTTTACGCTTGTAGCATGTCCTATTTGGAAAATGTTAGGAGGCTCGCAGAAGTAAACTAGGGGATTTCCAAATCTTTGTGTCCACTGAAATATTTTTTTAATTTTTTTTTACATAATTTAATTGCGAATAATAAACTGAATATTGTTTTAACCTGAAGAGTGTTGTTGCAGGAATCGGATAGGAAAAAATGAGACCCCAGAGATGTCGTTACGACACTCCCCAAGGAGGAAGTCCTGTGCTTGTTTATAAATTGAACTGTTTAGAAGAACTGGCATTTAGAGAGGTTCTATTACGAGAATAAACATACTGTTATTATCATCAAAGTAGTATGATAGAAATTTTGGGACAGAAACAAGTTGGACAACTGACGGGAGAGATTCATGACATTTCTAGGAATTGTACTACATATAACGAATAAAGTCAATATAATTTTAGTATAGGTATATACCGCCGTAACTAAATTTATGCGTACTGGTCGTTCTTTGGCGGACTCCAGATTGGTCATTACGGAGTACTGGAGTCCACACAAAAAAGTGTAGCAATAAAATAAACTGATATTGTATTCAACCTGCTTTTGACTATCTTCATCGTTTATTTTCAACTTGCGGTCATGAAATCATATTCCATCGTAGGTCATACGCCCACGATAGAGTAAGCTTCCTGAATCCAGCTTAAAAACACTAGCACACAACCTGAATATCATGCAGATCAGAACAGATTAAAAATTGAAAAGTAAACGCTTTTGGAGGGAGAGAACCGAAATGAACCGTTATTAGCTCATAAATCAGAACAGCATATTAGAAGTTTGTTCAGACAAGAATAACTGTAATTTAAGCTTTGATTATGCCGAGAATTTTTATTGTTTATGTGGCAACTTTAATGAGAAATGAGGCTTGCACAGCCGGAGTTACCAAAAAGTCCATTTGTTTGTGTCGTTTACTCAAAACCATGTGAAAATTGTTTAATTAGGTCCTGCGAGATATCTATTCTTGAAACATCTTTACACCTGCAGGTTTACACATTACGCTGGTACATTTTAAAGCGTGAAAGCTACCCGAGTTTTTATCTCGATGCGCATACCTACGTTAGCATGTATCCCATGAATTTGTCTCCGAAAGAGGTGCTTGCTTGTGATTTTTGAAAAATACGATCAAGTATTGTTTGAGAAACTAGAAAAATTGCAAAAAACAACAAAATGTTTCCCGACAAAATAAATCCGAATTCATTCCTATGTTTTTGCTCAATTTGATTGTTTTTTTGCTTGAAAATGTATTGGTGCTTGACGAAATATTTGTCAGCATTGAAAATATTTATCGCATTACAGAGTAAATTTCAGAGAAAAGGTAGAGTGAATATTTCTGAGAAGGAATGGTCTACGACAAACGTTCTTGATTTTCACCTTTTAAATAATACGAACCTAATTTAAAAAAATCTTTAAAAAAACTAAAGGCGTAAATTTTACCAGGGTCTTGTAAAAAATCAGGTACACTAAAACTTGTTACAAATTCCATGTCCATGTATACGAAATGTAGTCGGAAAAAAGTTGAAAAATAATGTTAGCGTTTTATTTGATTATTATAGTTTCTTTTATAACGTCATAAACATATCTAGTAATTTTCTTTATAACCATGCCAGACCTACTTCGATAACTTTTTTAGCGCTGAGAACAAAAACGGATATATAAAATGTCTGAAATTTAAAATAATTTGTATGAGGTTATCAAATGTAATTTTACATTTAGCTTTTCCGAGTATAATTGTGGGCATCCGATGGATAATTATTCTCTGACTAATTTTTAGAGTGTATAATTTAATATCAGCATTTTACTTGAGTTTTTTAGTTTGTGTAAAACACCATTAACAGTTTATTGTGCAGTTTTGTAAGTATTGACGGATATGGATTAAACAATCAGTATTGTTACAGTGTTGAAGATGAAAGAAGGCCAGAATGGCATAATAAATCTTGCGTTTAACTCTTAATAATTTGCACGCATTTTTATACTGGATATTTATACTGGAAATGCGTTTCGATATCATTTTCTTTCTCCTACCTCAGATTGACAGGTTGGGTAAAGGTTTTATTAACAATCTAAATGTTTCGATGAAATGTATTCTTCTAAATATTATGTGTCGTCAAATGAAATCCCGGTTTAAATGGCTTGTATGATCAGCATAAAAATCGTAATAAAATAGTACGCGACAAGTAGCTTATTGTTTTCAGTAATCAACTATTTAATTGTGATGGCTGGCGTGATCAGAGGGAATAGTTTCAGTTTCCAAATATTTAGCAGCAGTATTCAACTGTGCACCGTTTAAGGAGTTACTTCTTCTCGGAATATTTGGAGAGTTGGTTGTAATATCAGCAGTAATGAATTTCTTGAGTTGACGTCTTCTGAGGACATTTATCACAGCAGCTGCAGTATTCCGGATGTAGACACTCTGGACCACTGGTTGTAATTGGATCTCCTCCAGCTCAGTTGTCGACGACGGAGTATCATTATTGTGGACTAAGCTCCTTCCGTTTTTGTAATCGAATAGGATGTTGATTTGTTCCGAAAAAATGAAAAATTTGCTCCGTTTGTGGCCGGGCTACCGTTAATTCTTTGGATCTCGACGTCAGCGTTCTGAAGCTTATCAATTTGGCGGATATCCTTCCAGCAGTTATCTCGCACATTGCCAACTGCCAACAGCACCCTCCAGAGCTGTGTTTGCTCCTTATCCTCCTCCACATGATAGTAGTCTCCTCTCGTATAGAGGAGGTGTGAGCTTGCAGGCTGGAGCAACGTTCACAACTTCTCCTCATCGAGCTCCTTTAAGCCAGTTTAAGCTGATTGACTGCTCTTGTGACTAAATCTGCATCCTAAAATTATAATTATTGCTACTGGGGGAAGCGTACTCATGCACCTTATCTGCTTCACAGATGAAGTATACATAAGTAAGCTGTCCTTAACTAATGAGTGATAAATTCGAACTAGATTACTTGTGATCGACATAACCTCTAATTTATATTTAAGTCTCTTGACCACGTAAGTATGTAATGTTTACATGTGAAGCATTCAGTGAAAAAACATGGACAAAGTAAAATAGTAAAACATATAGATTTAACATCGTTTTACCACGAAATTTTGTATCAAGCCTTGTTTAAACAGAAATTTTAGATATTTTGCTCGTATTTTTCTTGAAAATCGTGGATAAGCCGGAACTCTTATAGAAGCCCGCCTCTTGTAGTAGAAATTTTGAATATTTAGGCGCGAAATTTGGCCCTCATTCTTGAAATTCAAATTTTATGTTATTTGCGCGCCAGATAACCAGAAACAGATGACATTGTTGAATAGCCCATACATTAATGCTTTAGAGTTAATATTTGAATTTTGATTGTCGAGCGCGCAACATTTCGAATGCCATTCGTGCCATTGTCATGGCGCATATATTATGTAATTTTCACGTAATTTCAAAAAAATCGTAATTTTAATGTAGCTGAATAGAAGATAGAAATTAGTGTCAGCAATTTACGTGATTTTATGCGTAATAGTACAACGCCATTAACAATGAATCCTCTAATTTTGTAACAGTAGGCGCCACCAGATCCAAGCTCCTCATGTTCTGCAGTGCCTACAACAAATGGTGTGTGAGTAACAAACGTAAGCAATTAAACGCTGGAAAATGGCTCTGTTATGAGACTTGTAATGGTATAAAGAAATTCATGGGGGCTAGTTTCCAAAGATTTTAACGGCTTGCAAAGGTTTGGCTCAATTTTTTTTAGTAAAATCATTTACAACAAATTACTCAAAAAACAATTGGGATACGTGCAGTTTTGCTGTCTAGATTTTCGCAGATTTTCCAAGATAGTCCTGATAAAAAGGTTGGTCATTTAATATAGTAAATAAAAGTTATCCATCAAAATTGCAGCCTGGTATCCGAAAAATTCCCTAACGCGCAAACGCCGTTACCGGGATCGATGGCGGCAGCCATCTCTCTTTCCGGGATTCTTAGAGGCTGGCCGCCATTTTGTTTAGTCATTTAGAAGGCGGCCGCCATCTTGTATGGTTATTTAAATGACGGCCGCCATCTTGTTTTCCGGGACTCCTAGATGGTAGCGGCCATCCTGTTTTGTCATTTGGCTGCCGGCGGCCATGTTGATTCCGGGACCCGTGGAACTTTTCGGATACCAGATTGCAGCTTTGATAACGGATTTGCGATGACTTGTCATGTAAATATTCTGAACAATTCATAGAGTTCGTTGACTACAAGACACATGCAGATTGCAGACTATCAACACAGCAGATTTGGTTTCGAAATATTTATTTCTACTTTTCTCTAAAATTTAAAACGATCACGTTTCAATATAAAAATACTTGGTTCTGGTAAAAAAAATACCACTTAAATTCTCTCGTGCATATCATTTAAAAAGGTTGATGTTTTCTCTCTATGAATTACCCTTGCAATAATTTGGCATAATATTATTTTATTTTATTGCAATGTACACACCAAACAGCAGCAAGCTCGCCTAATGTATGAAGCCTTCAGTTTTGTTGATTGCAAATCATCACTTGAAAAATAGATGCTCGTCATAAAATTATTTCGTATTTATTTATTTAGGATATTACATTTGCGTCCGACAGAAAGTTGAATTTAAACGGAAATTTATAAAGTAATTAATACAATCCATTAATCCATAAATACATTAATACACAGCGAAGATAAGTAATCATTTTAATTGTACGGTCATTGAGTCGCCATAGAAAATATTCTGTAAAAATGCATTTGTAACAAGTTTTTAAACAACGCCGTTATAATTATATTTGGCTTTTTATAGGGCGCTTTCATTTAAAGAAACCTGGCTAGCCGCTATCGGTGGATACAAATAATTTATTGATGGGAAGTCGAGTATCCAATTCTGCGTAGCTACCTTAAAATACCATAATAATATTTGTAATCAAGCTGAAAAAAACCCACCGAAGTAAATTTCCACAATTCGCTTTTACATTACTAGAATTTTACTATATTATTATTTTTGGCTTATTTACATTTACGACATGTTTCTCACCTTTCAAATCATTCTCACGACAATACACACAAGAGAAAGGTAAAGGGTAATTTTTTAAGACTGTGTCAAAAAACACAACAGCTAGTCGATCGAGTCGAAGCATTTAGTTTGCTGAAACCGTAATTTCCAAAATAACCCATCAGCACGAAGATGGAAAGCATCGAGCTAACCATCTCAACAAGATGGGATGGAACGACTGATGTGTGTACGTGCTGCTACAACACTCACTCCTTTCTTTTCAACGCAAACCGCTACCTGGCGCGCGCCTTTAACTAATTTTGATTCGTTCTTTAAAAATAGTAAACATTATTTTTGCAGCAAAATTTTATTTCCAATGTTTTTTTCATACCTGAAATAGGGGGAAATGGCTAGTGAGACCCCCTAAAACGTCTCACGCCTCAGGATGTTTCCTGGTTAGTGATCTAATGAGTTGATTTGCATTACTCGCAGTAATAAACTTGGGGTAATCTCAGATCTAATTTTAAGTGGTGTAATACATGTCAGATGGTTTAAAATCGCTTTAAATCGGATATCGTATTTTATGTTTTCCTTCAACTTATCAGATCAGATGAATAATTAGATCCCAATGATATCTTTATGACTTATGGTATCACCAGGTCTCGAGGTGTCATAATAAATTTTCCTTGCTTCGACTAAAAAAGGAAAGCGGAAGAATAATTCCACTGCAATGCTCATTTGATCTTCCAATTTTTAAAATTCCTTCAAGTGGCTACTATTTAGCTAATATTCTCACTTAAAATTCATACTTAACATTTATTCTATATATCTTCTATTTTTATGCGTGATTTTGACCTTTAAAATCATTCACACGACCCAACAGACATAAACAAAAGAAAAACAACTAATCAATTAAAATCGCATATTTATTAGGTCCAAAAACATCATACTCTTTTACCGTAAGTTATGGGCAAACCATCAACAGGTTAACTATTTATATTTATCCTTCCAGTAAAATAAAAATGTGTACCTTGTCTTTATGCACAACAGTTAAAGTATATTGATGCATACAAAATAACGAGAGGGTAGGAACGCACGTAACATCTGAGAAGAGCCAAAGGAGCGTTTGGAGATGAGGCAAAAATGTGTTGACGTTATGACCAAACTTTCAGCAGACTAAATTAAATTGGAGACAAATTTCGCTGTGTGTAGAACTTGAAGTTGATAAAATATAATTCCATGGAAATTGATCAAAGAATACAGTTTTTTGGACTGTTGCAACGAAACTATTTCATCATTTAAAAAATATTTTTTTAGTACTTCTTTTCAAGTCAACCCATAAGCCAGTGCACTAAAAACAGTGTCCGTAGTAGAGAGATTTAGTTCCAAGATTGTCCTTCAAGCCAAAAAGTGCTATAATAAGACGGATAATCATAATTAGGTAAAAAACTTTGGTGTTTGTTAACAACGCCGTCTCTTATATTTCTTGGCTTTTACAAATTCCATGTATCCCGCAGGTCGAGAGCGGATCACAATCGATGATCTAATATTGTATTATGGTGCAATAATGAATGTGGGTTGAATTAATACATTCACGTAATTTTTTTCTCCATTTTCTCTGTTTTGTAACTGGTACGTATCTTAGTTTTTAGAACTTATTGAGCAGGAAACTTTAGATTCCATGATTAGATCCTTATTATCCTTAACTTTATATCATTTTTTCCTTTTCGTTTAGCTTCGATTAATTTCGTTCGTGGTCACATAATAATAATTTATCGCAGGTTATGCACACCCAAAGAGCAGAGGATTCCTGAAGCCCGTTATAATATTATCTGTTAAGCTGAATACCCTGCCGTCGCTGCCCACTGATCAGAACAAGAAAAGTAAATAGGAAACGATTTGGAAGGGGAAGACGATTTCGATTTAGCAGGAATCATCTTTATCAAAAATACATTTTCATAAGTAGCTATTTTAAAAAATTGCAATTTAAAAAAATCCCTGCTCAAAACAAAATTATTCAGAAAGGTAAATTGGATTGAGTTGAGTAAGATATATTGTGCTTTACTAATCCACGATTCATTTGTGACTACATTTTTTAACATTTATTACATTATTTCACGTACTTCTAACTGTAAACTTCTAATCGTAAATAAAATTAAGTCCGAAGAAGTTAAAAGTTAGTATCATCACTTTACATGATTTTGTAATGTAAGTTTTAAACTTTAGCAACATTAAATCTTGTAATTTTGTGATTCAGTATTCTAGAGTGTTATATTTAGATCATGTTCACAGTGCGCAAACTAAAAAGATTCGTGAAATTTTGAAAATTTTGCACCACACTAAGGTGCAATTTTGCAAAATTAAAATGCATTTATATTGCTGCTGTTCGGCCAGAGTCCAAGGCTTTTAATGGCTAATACAAGAATTCACTTAAGTTTCGTGATAAAAAGATGTAGCAAAGCTTTGCTCAAAAATAATTTTAGAAATGCGGTGCATTTCTACTTCCCGGTATTTCTCAATTATAAAAGGACGTACGTACGTAGACATTCCTTTAAATGTATATAGAATCTGCTGATTAAAAAACTCAACAACATTTATTTACAGACAGTTTATATCTTTACAAAAACTATGTTAAAGGTAACCATGAAATAAATGTGTATCCCGAAAAATTCTGTTATAACACAGCCCAATGTCTTGTCAGACTTCCTTCCACAAGTCCTCGTCATTTTACTTCATTGAGCTGGTCGAATACTCTGGTGACTGACTCTGCCTCCCAAAATTATTATCACTACTGGGAGGAGTGTGCTTCTCCAGTTTATCTGCTGCTTCTCAGGTGTCTTTCCCCGGAATTTCTTCAAAGAGCGTACGGTGCCGGAAGCGCCTGTGCTTCTTCCTCCTCCTTCAGCATTTTCCTCGAGTTAAAAAGCAATACTACCCTTCCAATGCCACTACTCATTTCACAAACAAATAAGCCGGCTGTCCAAATGTCTCATCGTGGAGTAGTCGTCGAGCCTGCACACGGATTTCCAGGACGGCTCTGAATCTTGGATAGACGTACCCGTGGCAAATAGGAGCTACTAACAGAATTTAATAAACATTCAAGATAAAACGCTGAAAAAACAATCCAAAAGCATTCGGAAATTTAGCAGCATTCTACTTCCTATTTTTATCGGAATCTAAGGTATAAACTTACAAAAAAAATGTTATGGATATATATCACTGATTGTTTTTCTGGATCCAACGCAGATTAAACCATAGAAAATGATTATTCTTTTCTCCCTTTTTCTATTCGTGAGCATTCTTATTTTAAATGTTGATATTCCCACTAGGATTTCCATTGATTTCAAATGCCAGTGTTTTGTCGTTATGATATATCTGCTTTGACTGATGTCTACCTTGTTAGTGTCTGAATATTTTGTCTACATTTCCATGGCGTGTGCGTGAGGAAATTCCCTCTGACCGTTAGATCATTGACATTCAGAAACCACCACTATTAAATATATGTTGATTTTGCTTCGAAACTTGTTGAAATATTTTTTAAAGGGTGTTAAATTTACTCGTGTTCTTTCAAACATGAATTTCCTCAATTTTTTGTTTAAAAAATATTGCTATTTAATTTCCTAACCGGGAAAATACATAAGCAACACATCGGAGCTAATGCAATAAAATATTGCACCTGGTCAAATTATTAAGCACTTAATAAATCATCCATTTAGCAAAATTCGTCAGCTTTGTATTACCGGCATTTTTTTAATTTGATGATTTTGGAATCTAACTATATTCATTTCAGTACTCTCAAGGAATATATGATTTTCAAGTCAGAAAATTAATATCTTGTGTTTCTTCCCTTCTCAGTCAAAGACCACGAGGAAGGGATAGGGAGCTATCCCGGCGTGCATAGTTCTTTGGTGGTGCCATCAATATGAAAAAAATTCTTAATCATTTGTAAACTTTTTCATGAATACGACCTTGTACCATTCATTTGATGACTTTCCTCTCATCTCAGTCTTAATTTAAAATCTTAATTTCAAATTATCCTGAAAAAATGGCAAACCACAGTGTATTGTAGTTAAACCAAAATATCCACATTATTATTAATCAATTTTAAAATCATCTTTGGTTTTCCATTTTTATGAATCATCTATTCAAATTGAATTAACAACATCTTGGTTAGAATCAAACCATATATGCCAAGAAAAATTGCAGTTGGCACTGTATCAACTCAAAAACAATTCAGAAGAAAAATCACAGAATTCCCTTGGTCTAAAAATTCTTTTTATTTGCTGGAATTGAATAGAGATTCCTGCCGAAAATTTAAATAACGAAATAGGAGGAAACGAAATAGTCTTATGGCCGTTTAGGTTGCTACAGAAAAAAGAAAATTAGTAAAAGCAAACATGAGGTTCGCAAAATAGAAGTGGAGTGGAGATAAGAATGCATAATATTATTGTGTGTGCTGCTGCCTCTTTTTTTTAGCTCTGAACATTTTACACTATAAAATATTTTTAAGATGGCCAAAAAAATCAAACAATACGTCATTCTGATCGCTATAACGTGCACAATATTTTGTGATAAAAATAATGTGACAATTTTAAGTACACATCCAGAAATATTCGAAAATTCAACGCCAAATCTCAGTGAATTTTGTGAAACAATCAAAAAAGGCTCAATACCTATCTTTGTTCAAAAAGTTAACATAGTTTACACGGTAAAGTGTATTAGTGAGAAGAACACTCAAAACAGCTTGACATTGACACATAATACACACAACAGCAATAAGAAAACACACAAAAAGCAGGCCCAGAAAAAACTACTACTCAGTGGAGTGAATACCATAAATCCCGGTCCTAGTTAAGTAATGTGCTACGTTTGTAGTAAAAAAGGTAGAACTAACCAACAAACCGTTTTATGCAAATCTTGCCAGAAATACTACCATCGCACTTGTCTCAAACTCACATCCAGTGCATATAGACAAATTATTGATAACCCAGAATGGAAATGTGAGCGTTGTGATATAGAAATACCCAAGTGCTCAATTTGTGACAAGACAAGAAAAAGATATTGTATCTTTACATGCACACTTTGTAATAACACTATGCACAAATCGTGTTTAAAAAAAGAATACCCTAAGTTCAAGTGTGAAGATATAACATGAAAATGTCCTACATGCACACAGAAACAAGACATTCTTCACATTTCAAATCATGACGAAACTGACACGACTGTTCTCAAACTTAAGGGACTTAGCATTGGTCATATCAACATTAGAGACATGATGACCCTAAATAAGAAAGACGACATATCTGAGATTATACAAAATATCTCATTTCATGTATTTGGAATAACAGAAACTTGGTTACACAGTGGAGTTCCAACAAATGAAATCCACATCAATGGATACACTACATACAGACTAGATCGACCAAATATAAAGTCATACAGGGAAAGAGGAGGAGGCCTTGTTCTCTACATTAAGGAAGATTATGAAGTGATACAAAATGACTACCAAACAATTGGAACATAACTCATGCACATCATAATATCTAAGCCTCATCTTCCACCTATTCACATAATATTAATTTATAAACCACCAACTGTCAGTTCAAAGTTCTTCATGGAAACGATAAAAGAATCGTTAGAAAAATGCAAAATTATAAATCCTACATTTTCGGTGACTTCAACATTGATCACATGAAAAATGATGCAACAACACGAGAATTATCTCAATTAATGAACGAATACAACTTTGAACAAATCATCAAAAAGGCTACGAGAATCACCACAAATTCAAAATCGCTTATAGACTGCATTTACACGAATAAACCAAAATTGAATATCTCATCAGGTGTAACAGAATGCTCTCTCTCTGACCACAACCTAATTTATACTGTTAGAAAAAACAAAAGATCCAAAAATGCCCAAGCAAAGTGATTAAATTATGATGCTTCAAAAATACAGTAAATGAGAAAGTAATCAAAATGATTAAAGAGGCACCGTGGTGGAGCCTAGAATTATGTAAAAATGTGAACAAAAAGTATGAAATGTTTGAGCAAATTGTAAAATATATTCTGAATGCAAACGTTCCGGAAAAAAATATACGAGTAAAAGCAAACAAGAAACCTTGGATCACAGCTGACTACGAACAGTTAAGTAGAAAAACTAAACGTGCAAAAAAATCATTTCTTCAAAATAGAAGTGAGGAAAACTGGTGCACGTATAAAAGTAAAAGAAACAAAGAAAACTCCGCAAAACGAAAGTTAAAATACATTGCCATAAAAAAACATGCACGAGAGTCAGACAACGAACCAAAAACCTTATGGAAAATCCTAAACACTGAAATTGGGAGAATAAATCATGACGCAAAAATACCTAATCTACAAGTTAATGGTGCAGTAGTTAGTGACCCTAAAATTAAGTTAAATGAATTGTGCAAACACTTTACACAAAACCATAAGAATAATTCAGTTGTCATTCCACCTGTATATTGTGAAAACGACACAAATGATTCAAATGAAAATCTGAATTCGTTTTCAGTTTCAGAAGAACTAGTAATAACTACAATTAAAAACATGAACGCTAAGAAGCCAGCAGGAGCAGACGGGATTCCAGCAAAATTTTTCAAACGATTTGCTACTGAATTAGCTCCATACTTTACGCAAATTATTAATGAAATGCTTATGCATGGTGAATACCCTGAGACGCTAAAAACAGCAATTGTGTATCCTCTCTTCAAACAAAAAGGGGAAAAAGCAAATGCTAAAAACTACAGACCCATTTCAATTCTCTCAACAGCCACTAAGATTATTGAAAAAATCATCGCTGATAAGCTGACTTCGTATCTAGAAGAACACAACATAATTATAAATCAGCAACATGGTTATCGAGCAAACAGGTCCACTCAGAGCGCTATATTAATACTCACTGATGATATCAAGATTGCTGCCGATGAAGGACTCATTACAGGAGCAGTATTTGTGGACTACGAACAAGCATTCGACAGAATACAGTACGGGAAACTTCTTCAGAAAATGCATAGATATGGAATAAGAGGACTGCTATTAAAACTGATGCATTCATATTTTTCTGAAAGAAAAGTCATTGTGCAAAAAAATAATTACCGATCGGATCCGTAAAACATGATCCAAGGAACACCACAAGGAAGCTCTTTAAGTTCCATAACGTTCTCGCTATATTTAAATGATATACCTGAATTATTTAGTAAATTCAAATGCCTATTTTATTGTGACGACTTAGTATTGTATGCAACTGGTCATAATATAGCAGAAATCCAGCAGAAACTTCAAACAGATTTAGATGCCTTAACCCGATGGTGTATTGATAATAGCATGAAAGTTAATGTCACGAAAACACAGTGCATGGTTTTTAGATCTGTTCAAAACCAAAACAAAGGAAATTTGCATGTAAATATTGAAAATTTTGACATAGGAAATGTAAAATGTTTTAAATACTTAGGAATAACACTTAACAAAACACTAAATTTTGAAGATCATTATAATACAGTGTGCAAAACAATGAGTTCTCGTGTTTACCTACTTAATCGCTACAAGCAGCATTACTTCACGTATAAATGGAGAAGCATATTTACCACAGCCCTAATATTATCGGTTTTAGATTATTGTATTCCTGTGTGGGGAAAGCTTTCACACACAAAATGTAGTCGAATTAATCGAATCTTATTCAGGGCTATAAAACTGATTATTCCCAATTCCCAGGATTTGTTGAAAATGTACACAACTCTTTTAATAAATTTGTTCGAATGATTTTTTCAACAGGAGGAATTGACATAAAAACTTCGGCCAATCGTCATTGGTTGTTCCGAGGACAATCAAACAGAAGGATCTCGAGTGGAGGAAAACATCTGCAGCCCTTCACCATCCTATCCTCACCTCCAAGACATAACATAAAAACATTGTGGGCTTATCGGCAGTGGAAGAGTATCGGTTGGTATGACGAGAAACAGAATAATATCTTATATCAGGTGTGAACGTCACTCTAGTTTTGAATGTTCACGAAGCCAGGATTTTGCGCTCCAGTTTGTAATGCCCTGCCATAAATATGTCCATACACAGATCTCCATTCTCTCCCACGATAGCACCACCACCGAATCCTGGTAATTTCGATGAGGAAGCAACTGTTTTCCCTTTAAAATCAGTTGGAAAATGGGAAAGAAACATGAATAAGAATTTTGTGATATAGGCAGTAAATATTCTACATAACCGAACTAAAAAAACTAATGGTAACATTAATTGTAATATACTCCGTTAAATTTCGAAAAACATACTACATTCACCTAAAAACCAAATCTACAAAACCTGAGGATATTAAAGTGCAATTAAAACCACTATACATAGGCGAAAACAGATGTGTGAATATACTAGAAATAGTTGAAAGATTTGAATAAAATTCGTCCACTAATTTTTCACCACATTTTTCTAACCTTTTAAGCTGTGCCATTATGTTTTACTTACGTGCTGGTATGTATGTCAGCACATGCCACCAGAAAATTCTGAACGGTTTCCATTACATACAAAATTGAACAATTATGCATATTTTGAAAGCTTGCCACTGATATAAATAAATTAACAATAATAATGACGAAATAGTCAGAATGTTTTAATACTAGAAAGGAATAGACTGATTGTTAGAGTGGAATGGAAAATGTCAGAATAGCCATACAATAATCCTCACACAGCAGCAATCATAACGTTTATTCATGATTAATGGATTGTATTTGATTTATGGGGCATCAAAATAAATTGTAGCTAAATCCTGTTTGTTCGGACAAATTGTCGAGTGAAGATAATTTTTTGTATTACTAATGTTCGAACGTTGTTTTTTGCGAGTACCTTAAGTACATTTTTACATTATATCAGGTATTTGTTCTTGTATTAATTAAATTTCGTTATAAGCTCACGCCAATCGAATTTTTTTTACATTGTTGATTCTTCGCTAAACAATTGGATGAACTTAATCCACCATGGAGAATATAAATCCGGAGGTGCTACTTTTACCTAAGCCCACTGTATTGAGATGGAGCACCTCCCATTTAAAATCTGTTTGCTTTAGATAATCAAATTGAATAGCCTGCCTTGAATTGAAATTGAATATTTTTATGAATTTTTCTGAATGAGGGATTTTTTTAGAATAAAGTAGGCGCACAAGAAGCTCAAAAGAAGTAGGAGGATTTGGAGGGAATGGAGTAGTTGGAGTAGTGCTATGTGCGCAGCAGCTTACCTGATGGAAAATATTTAGACCTTCTTTTTACCTGATGAAAAATTTAAAAAAAAACTATTAGATATGCTACCTGTGATTGGCTGTGATTAATATGCTATTGTGCTTGGGTATTTTTACGTGCAGTTTAATTGTGGTTGTGATTTGTACAATTTTAAAACAAAATTTTTGCACTGGATCATTCTTTTATCAGTCATATGTGCACTAATTCGTTCGAATTATTGTATATTGGCCGTTA
>JAQIWO010000292.1:0-16230 GCA_034695405.1 Entomobrya muscorum
ATGCACCTAAGCTCGAGCCTATAGTTAACCTTCAGAATAATACGCATGTTTGCTTGTCCCACCCAACCCAATTGAGTTTGCACAGATGCGGCTACATGATATATTAAATTATCTCTGGAGCGAAAACTTAAACTTACTGGAAATTAATTTGAGATGAAACAATTCAACATTCTCCTTCCTTGTCTATAACGTGGACGGGAAAATGTCAGGGTAAAATTATGAAAATCTTAGTTTCTTTGCATAGCATTTTAATTTTGGGCTGGCTTGGCGGAGCAGAGAAAGAGGACTGAGGACAATGCAAAAGTTCAAAAGGTTCTTCTCGACAGTGGATAATAAAATAATATTATACACGACATACCTCAAACACCTTCTGCTCCTCGTGTCTTATCCACAAATGTGAACTGTGTGTAGCTAATTCTAAGATCACATAATATCTACCAAAAATTGTGTTATTAATATGATGTATAAATAAAACATCAGAGAGGGTGTGTGTGTGTGTGTGTGTGTGTGTGTGTATGTGTGTGTGTGTGTGTGTGTTGGTGTTTGTTTGCGTAGGCGTTTCAACTTACTGTCAGTGGCATCAGCATCACTTTCATCGCGCTCCAGCAACATACGACGTGCTGAATGAAGGCTGATCGATCACAATAAAACCGTGCCTAAATCATCATCCATCAAGTTAAATATTAACATGTTCTATTATAATTTTCCTACACGGGGAAGGATTTGTTGAGAGATTCGTTTTATTTGCATTTTGTATCTTCTATGTCCCCTAATCTGTGGCTTTCTCTTTCGTTAATATATAATGTAGTATGGCGCTAGTAGATCATCATCCTTCCGTTCACCACTTTCACTTAAATGCATGGTTTTTTATGACAACTCAGTTATAAGTAATTTTACAGTCTATGAAATTACAGAGAGCATAGAAAAAAGTCACATTTATGATGAATAATAGGGCAATGAGCACTGGTCACAAATGGATTTCATTGAACTTTTTCATCTCATATCAACTGAGCAAATGTGTGAGGCGCTTTATCGAGATATAAAACTAACACAGAGTTTACGATTCCTTCTTATTTTTCTCTTCGGGTAAAAGTTTTTCTGAGTTGTTATTTGACACTATATTATAAAGTATTATATGTATGCTAAATTTCTCATCATGCAAACCTGATAACCTCTGTAATTCACAAAAAAGTGACAAAAGTTTTAAAAAACACGGATTCTCAATGAAAAGCAAACTAATAGGCATGTAAAGCCACTATGGATGAGAGTTGCTAAAAAACCGATTATGATGAAATATGGTGAAATGGGAGTCATTATACGTGGTGGCCATAATTCTTTTAGCTTCATAAAAATAAAGAAGTCAGTTTGTCAATTCCCAACCTATTTACTACACAAACAAACGTATGCATAATATACTTGTTTCTAAATAGTAAGGCTTACTTGTTGTCGCTTACAGGAAATACCTGTGTTTGCACCAGAAATTTGGCGTCCTTTGTTACGACAAAGGATCATGTAACTAAATAATTGCATTCTTTTATGTTCATTGTGACAATTTATATAAGCCGTAAGCGTATATAATATACTTTTAAAATTATACTTTAAACAGACAAAACGGAAAATATTTGTACCTTTCGGATTGCTTTTTCTTTAGCGAAAAAAGCCATTACGATTCTGTTTGAAATTTCTGACTCGCTTGACGAAAAAATATATGCAACATCACACAGCGAAATTTTTTATAAATAAAACTAAAGTAAATGTAGTGAAGTCCAATGTAAGTCTATTTTGTAGTTTATTTTAGGAGGTAAATTATAGCATGCATACAATACTGAATACTTAAATATATATGATGCATCACATCGTCATCAGTCATCATGTTGCAGCACACTGGCATTTCTCCGGATTTTCAACATAAATTTTTAAATTCATGTATTTCAGGGAAAACTCTTTGTTTCTTTTCTCCAAATCTACTTTATTTTGATGGTAGCTACAGGACTGGGTATTGTCCTCCCCAATGCCCTTGTTTACTCCTACAATGTAACCTGCTTGCTGCTTTTAGATTTTTGCAAGTCAATTCAATTTTCTTACAATAGCACAAGTTCACATAACATTCTTCTAAACATTCATAAAATATGAATGTAACCACTTCCTGTTTAGTTCTTTCACGACAATGCTTTCACTTTTCAAGGCCAGCCTTGCCCTACATTACCTTTATAGTGATGCCCTGAAATTGTATACTTGTGTAAAGCTTGTAAATTTGAGTGCATGCAAATAGAGAATATATGATACAGCGAAAACAATATTAATGTTAGATTGCTGTATATTGAATGTTTTTTGGCTTTCGCTTACAAAGATAATACCGAATTTTTAATTTTTAAACGTCGTACCGTACTCCATAAACTGATATACAAAGAGAAGGATTCATGTGTGGCAAGTTCTTTTCTTTTCTACCTTTTTACCTTTGCCAAAATCTCTCGGATGAGTTTGTCAGAAAGCTGTTTCCGTTCCGCCATATTACAATAAGAAAACGTGCCAAAAAATTCTCTTTACATTTTGGGATATTTTGGATGTACTCAAATTTCCACGAACAGACACCACAATATTTTATGTTGAACAATCAGCATGGGAGTTGCTCATAAAAACATTTTCATCCATTAAAGGCTACTCATATTATTATGATGTTGATATTTTCAAACACGCCTGTGTACTCCAACGTATCGACTTGTGTTGACTCCATGTTTTCACCAATTTATAGTCACATCAAATGTACATCCTTCATACATCCAATACATACTCTCGTCGAACAAACAAAGGGAAAAAAGCTCATGGAAAATACAGCATGAGGAACATATGCACATGCTTTAGACAGCTTGAAAGTGTGATGTAATTGCAGCATTATTACACAAAATAGAGAGAAGAAACCGGAAGAGATGTATAATAGCTTGGAAACTGAAGTCCATAGGGAATATATCTTTTTCCCTTTATGTGTATCTCTTTACAAAAGCGATATGCTTCAAGTATACAATATGTGTAGGCATATATTGTTCTTGATCATTTCATCAGGTATGTTACCTTTTCAATTTAGGAAATTATGTATCAGCTCATTAATTCTTTACACACAGAGAGTCAACTTAGTTTTTACACGCTGTGTAGATACGCACACACAACAGGCTATACGATGGTGATGATGAAAATAAATGAAATGTATGCCGATGAAAGTTATACCAGGAGAGAGAAAAAATAATATTATTATTACGGCTAGTGGTCGGACTCGGACAATAATAGAAAAGTATGTATTTTTAGACGTGAAATGAAACATGACTACTTCATTCATGTTTGCATGATTCAACGAACTGGGAGTCAGCAAAAGTCATGACTCATGACATGAGAGAGAGAAAGAGAGTGAAAGGGTAGGGCTCATCATTTTAGCAAAAAGAAGTGGTTAATTATGTTGGTGAATGCTATTAGTGGAAATTACTTTGATAAGACTCATGACATATTATAACAGGAGCTCTTTCATTTTAATTTTTTAAAAAGTTCACAGAAGACAATTTTAATACCGATTTGAGGTTAAAGAAGCATCTAAATTAAAAATATTTACTTTGGTGGCAAGGGTCGTAAACCTGAAGTACTTGTTGGAACAATATAACTAGCAATTTGGAAACTGAAAATAAATTGATTAGATATTGAGGAAAAGGGGGGAAATAATGAACATTGTGATTTTCGTTCATCCGGTAGTGAAAAGTTACAACTATTTTATGATAAAATGTCACAACACAAAATTGTTGTGAAAACCTGGCAAAAGTTACTTTTACTAAAACCAAGTGAAAGTAGCGCCTGCTGTGGAGTAGAACGCAATGTGTGCACTAGTGTGCATACATAAATTGGGACGTGGGGTGGGTAGAAGGGAGTTATGGTCCAAAGTAAAAGTTTGGTTTACATAATGACATTTCACTCGAATAATTCAGAAACATTGTTGATACAATGGATTAATCCTTGAACTTTGTACATCGTCCAAAATCCTAAGATTTACTTTACGGTAGACTGTCATTATCATACTTCCGAGAGTTACGTAGATGTAATGTATATATTTAAGTTATTTATAGCTTAGTTTGGAGACAACCTGATTTGTGATGCAAGAAGACAACTCTTGCAGCGTCGTTGACCAACCATTTTACACCGAATACCATGCACCATCTCATGACTAGACAGTGTGGCTGTGGCTCTGCAATTCATAAGTGCAGAATCAATTTTGTACTGCGGGGTGGATTCTGGTGAGAGAAGCACATTTTACTATTCATTCAAATTCAGATCTGTGTAATTGTTTTAAAAATCATGGAAGATGGCTCATTGAAAAATAAATTGCCCAGGAGTAAAGTTACAAGAGCTGTTTCAATATCCGTAAGAGGTTTCATTTTGCAGAATAGCTGGTACTTAAAAACTACACTTTTTCCAGAATCCATTCACATCAATTTCCGGCTTGCCTTTAGCACTTTTCCATGCATGTTTTCCTCCGGCCTACAAAAGTCTAGCTAATAATAGTGGATGCGTCAGTATATAATGAAGCGATGATTGACGCTTACAATGACTTTGAAAGGTTTTAAACTGTTCAACAAACTTGTCTTTTAAGAGTACATACTGCTATTTATACGTTGCAGCCTTCGGCTCTACCTTTTTTTAGCTTTAAAACAAGCATTTCAGTTTTCTTTTTTCAGGAGACTCTACATTCAATGACATGCTTTCAACATTGCCATTACCGAATGGATGCCATTATATAAATCAAGAGTATTCTCTGTTTCATTTAAATCAAATTGCAAACAATTTGGCAGCAGAGAAAAATGCATTCCATGACGGCATATACGCATTTCTTTTACTGAGCTCGTTGGAATACTTTACAAAATTCGGAAAAAATATTCAAGCGACTCTATATGACGTAATCACTTCCCATTGAAAAACTGCTGTCACTGTCATCAATGATAATAGATAAAATGATGTATATTAAATTCCTTTCTAGATTCAGGTTTCAGAACGATATATGTATTCTTACTTTTTTTGGAATCAATTCCTAACTGTTCCGAGTATAAAAGACGCGTGCATAGCAAATAAAAAACAAGTAGCCCTATTTTTGGCATAACGGAATATCCAGCAAATCTTCTCTTTCTACAACAACAGTCCCACACATTCCCATCATGCACAATATAATAGCATATATAAATATGGACGTGTAAAACAATAAAATTCTTGATGATTATTTATTTATTTCATTTCCGTGTGATGGATTACGCCTATATAGTTAGAATTGAGAAAGCTTTCTCTCCCAACTCCCCTGTGATAAATGAATCCCAACTTACGACGTCATTCTGAGTAAACAGAACGATAATTCTGCTCACATTTACATGATGGCAGTAACATTATCACACTGATCCTTTCACCAATTGCCTTTTATTCATTCGTACATTTAGTAATTTCTCTCGCGCCATAACCATAATAACTTGATTCATACGATCAGCATTCTGGCAATGGCAATACAAAATGGAACGTTTAAAGATATATTGCAAAGAAAATCATAAAGGATACAAATACATAATAATATATGTAATATACCTATATATTTATAAAAATAGACAGGGAACACACAATTAATAATATTTTTCAGTTTGGCTTTCACTCTGTACTTGAATGTGATGTCATAAAAACGCTTGCATTTGTTGGAAGCTTGTGCAAATTGTGTTTGCTCAGCATATTACGAGGGGCACATTATGACTGGGAGAAACGGCATGATTGCATGCTGTATTCTCCTATTCCTCCACAGTTCTTTCAGTGTTGCTTATATTTATGGCATGCATGAGATCTTCTTTACTTTCCTTTTTCTTTCATTTTCCCTCCTCAACTATAAACACTGACTGAACTATTGTATTGCACAACGCAACGAAAACTTGATGGACATTGTTTTTGCGTTTGTGTGAGTGTACAAATGAATATACATCAATGTTTCCTTTTGTCCTTATTCCATATTATTCCCTACCCCCAGACAAAAATGTGACTTTCCTACCAAATCTCAATGAGAATAAGTTATAGTTAATATGTAGCATGCGTGAAAATATTTTTTGTGGAAATATATTTATGAGAAAGTAGAACAACACGCGACTACTACACCACACTCTTTAAATGTATTTTACCACACACACACACTCAACCTACACCTATACGGATAGATTACCAGGTCAAATTGGGTAGATATTATTAGCAAAGGTTGAAGATGAATGCATAATAATATTGTTTGGTCAGAGGGGAAAAAGGTATTTTGTAGATCCATGTTGTTTTGCATGAAGTATACGTGTGTAAATTTTCATACTGACTGGCTTAACTCGATTTTTCCGGTCAAGGCATGCTTAAACTATTAGCGAACACACACACACAATATCCTGAAGTAATTAATTTCATGCATATGAGAGTGTACACATGTTGTAATTTTGTCTACTTTGTGTATATCATTAATTTTCATAAAGATATAATTTTCATTCTGCTGAAACAAGCTTTTGCACGTTATCGATAATATATTGCATGAGAGCATACTTAGAAAATCCTTTATTAACGATCAAGTATTAGTCGCATTATAGTTTTTTTAGCTGTTATTATAATGTTTTTGCTTGGAATGAAATTCCTGTGGTCTCTCTATATATATGTAACGCCCAGAAGCGTGAATACAAAAAAATAAAACTATTCATTTCCAGTGAAAAATATAATTATAAAAAAAGGTTATAAAAAATAAAATTATTTGTCAGCTTCATAAAAGGGTTATAAAACCGTATTCACAGTATTTCTCATTGAGATAGTAGAAAAATTTTGGAACAAAATGGTCGAAAATGACAGACAAGGAACATGGGAGTAAGTAGTCAGATCAAATATTTGCATATACACTACACAACATGCAATCATAATAATAAGGTTATGTCACTACAAAGTCGCCGGTCACTACACCAAAATAAAAAATGTTACCGTCAATCCATCTGCCTGCGCATGTAACATAGTTTGTGTCTGACAGTATAGGACAGTCGACGTTGAGTCGATTGGAGTAGGAAAATTTCATTTTAAATTTGGTAAAGTACTCTTGTAGTTGAAGGAGCCAACATTTCGCAACATGTCTTTATAGCCAACCGACAGGTTTATCGTCTCAAAAGGAGTTTCAAAGTGAGTCTGCATATTTTTTCCAGCTTTTGCAAATAATTATCATCATCTCTTACCTTTTTGTCCGAGAGTACACACGTGAAACATTTGGCAACCTGTTTCCACATCTGCATAGTATCCCCCGATTACCTTCCCTTCACAAGAAAATCGTGTGACGGGAAGATTGTCAAAATCCAGAAACTGAAAGAAATTATGATAAAAATTCTTAGTTCAAATACGGACGGAAGTTATAAATGTACATCAGCAACCCGGAAAACCTTATTGTCCAATGTTTAGAACTACGAATTTAATCAAAGTATCATTTTGTTTCAAAGTTGAAATTCTACGCATTGGCCAATAAACACATAATAATGTTATTATGCATACGTATTTTGTATTCCCATTGCCTGTGCCACCACCAGTCTTTTAGTTCTCTCATTGTTATTTTATTTTATTCGCAGTCGCAGTCCATTCAATTTCCAATTTGGTTCTTTTGATGAGCCCTCTCAAGATATTTTTTTGGTTTATTTGACAGCTCAATTAAATCCGACGCGTCATGTAATGTTACGCGTTAGCTTACTACGTTGTGTACTGAATACCAAACAACAGAATTTCATTTTCAACACCTATTAAGTATCCCATCATAATATTTCTTGACTTGTTAAAAAAAGTAATGTAGGAAGTAAGACAGAGCGAAAACAATCAAGTCGCGAGACTAAAAAACACTAATTGAAAATTGAAATGGATGATGCATGTTCTCAGTCTCATTTAAAGCCATTTTCGCGTCAACATCAATAAATAATAATTACGGAGAACTCTTTTTTTTATAAAAAAAAATCTTCTTTTGGTCAATCACAAAAAATTGAATGAATTAATGCCATACAAATAATAGCTTTGTGGACAGGTATTTATTTTAATCATCTCTCTCACTCAAACAGTTTTCACCTAATTTTCTATTAACGTGAAAAAATTATAGCATGTACTGAAGGAGAGGTGTTAAGTGTTGAAGTTGAAGTTGTTTGTTATAAAATTTGAGACAAACTACTAGAAAATGTGTTGTATTTTTTATGTCATCGATTTTTTATCTGTAAACATTTAATTATGGTTTTGTTGGATGTTGACTTGTTTAATTATCACGTTACCCCAGCAGGCGGTAAGGGTGGTGGCTGGCCGTGGACGAATGTTATCATCCTGGTGCAGCTTGCCGTTAGCAAGAAAACAATAACGGAACTGATGAAGGTCCCTGCTCCACTACGTACACTCTTGTTGGTGCTGTGACGAGGGCGATAATGATTATTATAATGATAACAACGGCGAGTGTATCGGTGGTGGTGGTGACTCCTCCAAGTTAATGTTGCTATTGCCGTCATGATCATCGTCGTCAGCAAAGCCATTATCGATGTTGACGCTGGGCTCCTATTCCTAGTGCAACATTTTGTTGTTGTTGATGTTGTTGAAGCATAATAATTAGAATTAGAAGAACAGCAAGAAGAAATTGAATTATTATTAGCAGCGTTAGTAGTGGTGGTTGTGGGAGAAGCACAGGGTGACGAATTTTTCACTTTATCATTATCAGTATCAATTATTAGAGTTCTACTTTGACACGATTCCATTACGGGACTATCACGACCACTTGTTGGCTGATGAGGAGCAAGATTGTCATTATGTTGTTGGTGGAGAGGAGACGACAAAGATAAGGTGGTAGTGGAGGACCTGTTGTCGACGTGTGGCGAAATAACAATGGCATCCGCGTCATTACCTGCACATGATTGTGCTGGTAATGGAAATTGTAACTTTTTCCTTCTCACCACCACGCTGGAACTATTATTAGTTTTATTGTAATAATTATCAACAATCACAAAGTCTGACAGAGATGTTGATAATGGCTTTTGAGATGAAGAAGAAGGACATGACGATAATGTAGATGTAAAGGAGGAGGAGGAAGAAGAATTGCTCGTTGATTTGAAGAATCCTGAATTTTGTATGCTTGTTTCCCTGTCCATCGTCCCTGTAATTACTCTGCTCGTGCTTTCAGGAGCAATAGGAACCTTCATTGTTGAATCAGGATTAACTAAAATGGAGTAGGAGGAAAGAGAAGGGGAAGAAGAGTAATTGTAATTTTGGAGCAGCTTATTTTCATTTTTATAAAAAGACTCGTCTCCAATGTCTTCGTCGGTGACCCCCGTTCGGTCATCAGTCATTGCGAATTTGACCTTGAAGCGTGTCATCCTGATGACGACCCTACGTTTTGCACCAGCAAACTGAAGTATTTGGCGAACATCTGTATTTACATTGTTGACGGGGTTGATTAAAGATGTGGAGTATGGAGCGTACTGATAAGAGTTCCTGAAACAAAACGAGAAAAATACATACAGAATTTAGTGTATTCATGATGGATGGCTTAGTGAAACCATGTATGGTTTTAGTTTTAAGTATCGTTCAAGAAACACGAAAAGTCTTCATTAATAAAATGATACATGTCATGCATATTTTGAATATATCTTCTTCGTCCTTCATACATTTTAGTGTAGTTTCGCAGATGAGAATAAGATAACTGCTAGGCATGATAGGAAAAACGTCTTTCGTTTTCATTGTTCAGATGTGTTGGACGGAATGTTATGCAATGTCAAACAAAATATACTGGTAGTGACCATAAAGTTGAATTTGAATCTCTCGAGCATTTAGCAGCGACCAACATTCTACACGCTACTAGTGCTACAACCACCATAATATAATAAATCTTTAAATGTACCATACAAAGATCTCTAGAGTTTGACAAGAGCTATGAATATGTGATCACTGTAACATGTCATAACGATAAAACTAACGATTCCTCTTCATCCCTATCTGTGCGTCATCATGTGGGTACCTCCAAGTTAGTGTAGTTAGATAAGTGGTATTATAATAATGAGTATAGGTACTCCCCACACAGTCAAATGAATATAATATTTCCACATTACGAATGCACATTCATGCATAATAATGTTATTAAAGTCAGAGTTGTTTAGTTGTCAGTCACGAGCGGTCACGTCATAAAAAACGGATGAATAACGACGCGCAGCTTGAGGAGACTGTTGAACGAGAACGAGAGAATTGAATCATCATCAGCCCAACATTGCAGATTTGCAGACTCAGGACGAAAAAAAAGATGAGCAAACATTATAAACACGTGCATTTAATTTTCATCGCTTGGCAGTAACTATTACAATTATACTATTGTCAATTGAATGACGAAGGAGAAGAACAAAATTAAATAGATTGTTTGGTGGGGGTAACTCAATTTGACAATAATTGACTTTGTTTGAGGTGGAATAATCCAATGTCTTGCTATTGACTCATCTTCGTTCTTCAAGAGCCTGTTTTGTTCGTTTTCTTAATTGAGCTTTATACTTTGCGTGTAATTAAGTCGATGTCTTAACTTTTGAAGAAAACATTTTTTAACTGATGATGACAATACAGTATACATACATGTACTGAATACTTAGATACTTGGTGGTGTTTTAATTATGATTGTTGTGGCATACATATAGACGGTATGACATCTAATTGGGCATGTTAGCGTGAGCCATTCTTCAGGCGTTTTTTTTTGGGTGTCACCTGTCACGTTCCAACTGCTACATGAATGTCACAATTCTTAATGAGACGTTACAGCAACAACAGCAACACGAGAGGGATTTATTTCCCTTAATTACTGGCGACATTTCCTTGACTCCTCTCATCAAACAAACAAAAACTTTATAAAAATGATCACTTTTTTGCGACTTGGCTAATTAACCACAATCATCAATACAGTATGCATTTCTCATTAAAAAAATTGTGGTACTCATAATAATAAACACAAAATATGTGAACTCTTTTTTGCAACTTAATTAGGTTTCAAACCAACTTGCGATAAATGTGCATCAACAACGTCACAAAATCGCACAAGTTTTTGGCCCTCCTCTCCTCTTGGTCATGTTTCATATGTTTCTCCACGACAGATCAAATAGTTGATCACCACATCACGTTGTTAAATGTGTTCAGACAAGTCCCAGAAAAAAATGAAAGTCTGCAAACATTTTTATTTTATTTTTTGTGCAACAATGATATAATTGACAAAGTGCAATAAATGCACAAATATCCTAGATTCCTACTTTATTTCATAAATGTATTGCTGACTCAGCGAGCCACATACCTCACTTTTGAGACAATTTTCAGTAAAAAAAAATGCAGAAAGACAATCTTCATTTCAATTTGCTAATAATTATTTTCCGACTCTTTTCGCTCATGTCATTATTGTGCAATGGGGAAAAATCATGTTCATTCAGAAAACCATGTCACTTTAACAAAATAGCAAAAATACCTACGTGAAAAAAGCAACAGAGCATTATGTACTCAACTTCTCGATTTCCTTCATGTCTCTTCTGAAAAGGTAGTCACTTTTCATTTTGAAAAATAAATCTTTTGATGGCAACAGATACACGACAAGTCATGCTAGATTGAGAAGAAGAATATCTGCTGAATCGTAGACAATAACCTTTTATATTCGACTTTTGCTGTATTTATAGGAATAAAAGTAAAGTACGTAATATGCGCATTGTTGAAAGAGATGGGATGACACTAAAGGTCACTACCTGAATCTCTTGAGTCTCCAAACAAGTGAAAGATTAAGAGAGCAGTGTGCATCGTGTGTCATGTGTCCATATCAAAATTAATGAACAGCTTATTGAAAAGTGTAAAAAGGGGTCTACTCTCCTCAGCCTAATTTTCGCTTCAAACAAGCCAGATGTAAAAATAATGATGTAGCTGAATGGACAGGGAATCTCTAATCAAAATATCATTTTCGTTGACATTTGACTCTCTACTTTGGTGGTGGTGGTCAAAGTCAAGTGGCCAGGTCAATTGCTTGTGTATTTTTCGTTATAGTGGTCGTTTTTCATAAAACAAGAAAAAAAGTATAATAGATTATTAAAGATTGTTGGTGAATTATCATTAACATTATCTACCTGATTTGCATTTAATTGGTACGAGCAATAAAAATAACGAGGCGCTCGACGAGATCACAAAAAACCGTGTATCTTTTAGGTGGAACTGCCCTTCAAAATATTATGCTCCCTCCTTATCGTCGTTACAATTGAAACTCTTGTTTTTAATGTGATATGATGATGACTGCCTACTTATTATGATAATGACGAGCACCGCACACACGCGTCATGCGTACTTTACTAAATCACTAAAAACCGTTTGCATTGTCTCTCTCTCTCCCTGCCTCATTTACTTAACAAGAGGGATGAATATAGATACCTTGAAGTAATAATCATCGGCATAGGCAGATCAGACAGAGCTTGGGAGAGAGATCACATCATAAACATAATTTTAGAATCATCTCTCTTTGCCATCTATCTGCCCTATTCATCGACACGAAGTTCTCGAGACAAACTGAAACAATGTGGCAACAGGTGAAAAATTAAGAGTGCGTTTTGTTTTTCAGGCGACTTGCCCAAGGCATTAGGTCAGGTCACTCCAAGTCCTAAGCGTCTTCGAGCAACGAGCACTTAATAACAATCTGGCACATTTCACGCAAAACAGAGGGGGTACCGTACCACAAACAATTTGAAAATTGCCAAATCCAAATATCATCTCTCAGTTGCAATTTTTTATGTTTATGTTCCTGATTTAGACTAAAGAATGGACGAGGTAGGTTATTGTTGCATATATGGTGTGTTTTTAAATGCCAACTTTTTGTATTTTTTATGCCTTATTATGCTCCTGCCATTTCACCAATTAAAATTTTTTACTTGTGATCAATTTGACTCATTAAAAAAGTGAAAAATGTATATTTTATTGCTTTGCAGCTCTTTTAATATTTTAGCAGCAGAACGTTTGATATTATATGTCGATATAAAAAACACAAACATGGCAAAAAAACTAAAAACTAAAACAACAATTAAGTAACAAGAGAAAAATGGCAACATCGACTTGGCATTTCCTATGATTTATAATGTTGTGTTAATAATTAGCAGCACTGTAATGAAAAATATAATCAATATTGAAGAAAAATATGCCGTGGTGCTATTGCTATTGGAAGATTCACGTTTACCTGTATGCATCTTCAGCATGACCAATAATTCAACATTGTCGGTGTGTGTTATTTTTTTGTAAAGAAAAACAAGACGTTTTTTTTTAAATTTTGCAAGAAAAAGAAGAATTTGCCACTGCCTCTGTTGGTGGTCTTTTTTAATTAATGATTTTTTGAAACTCATGCCATGCTTGTCTCTCGTCAAGCCAGGCAGTGATTAACTAAAGACATGTTATGAGATGCGTGCATGTGATGTGATGACGAGAGATAAACGGTAGAAGTTACAATCACAGCTAAATATTGCAACTAATTTTGATTCCTCTAATCTCCGTCGTGTGCATTACTAAACACCGCCGACTTTACGGAGAAACAATAGACCTATGCAAAAACGGTAGGTTTAAAAGAGAAAGACTTTTTAGCACAATTCTGCAAATATGGTGGATATATACATGATATGGTGCGAAGGTGCCCCTGGGGGGAATTCTCTTCTGTAAAAGAGCAAAGTCAATGATGATGTGACCTAAATAAGGGAATAGAATAGTCGAATTCGACTTGCATGTTTGCGGCCTATCTCACTAGTCACAAATATACATCACCCATTTTGTTTTTTGCTTTAATCGACTGCATCAGCAGGAAGGAAATGTACCCAGATTTAGGAGAAGAGCGGCGCTGAGTGAGAGTAATTTGTTTCGTGCATACCCTTTTACACATGCATTATTATGCGTATTAATGTCTAAATAGAATTCATATAATATCGCCTTATGGTGTAATCTAATTTTTTGGTGCAATTTTGTGCGGAAATGAAAAATACCGATTTTCCTTTTGATAGTATTTACAACATCGCACAAGCTGCATATGCACGCAGTAAATTTTAGTGGCATGCTGCTAAAGACTAATTGAGCCTCGGAGGAGAGATGTGCATAAATTTGAGCATAAAACGCAGGCACTCTGCACTGTATGCACACCCAATCAATACAATCAGTTGTTATCATTTTAGATTTCAGATAAGTTTACAAAAAATACGTTCACACATTCGCAATTCCGATGATTGATAATAAGGCAGCAGGCAATAAAGTGACAGAAAGGGCACACGCCGAAACTAGCTAAAACGCAAGGGCCCAAATATCGACCCTTTGTTGCCAGCTTTCCATTTCTTTCATTATCGGCTACAGCCGTCAGATTGATTTAACGGTTGATATTCGATAATAAAATAGGTAAGGTAAGAGATTATTAGATACGTGTACATGAAATCACATACCAAAATTGATGACAATGCTTATAAAATATGACATTTTAATAAATTGTTGAATCTGAACCAATATAAATATTCCTTAACTAGAATACAATCCAAAGGATTGTGATTTTATCTTATAAAACGCAGAGGTAATAGTTATGCAAGTAAGTACAGTGGGGCGGATGAGCCCAACGATTTATTTCATAGATACATAATATATCTGCCTACTAAACATCTCCAAAGCACACAGCCCATTTACCTAGAAAAGGAGAGCTTATGATGAGTAGTGAACCCTGCTGCACAGAGTACAAAGCAATACTATATTGTGGTTTGTTGGATTGTTAATTTAAGACAGAAAATGTCATTATTGATTCTACATTTTGTGTTGAACCTCCTCTCATCTATCACGTATCATAAGCACCTTCATTCTTCCATTCTGCAATTTATATTCGCAACCGGCACTACAAATAAAAACAAGTATAAAAAAATTGATTTGTTTTGCAGCCTTTTCAAGCTTGTCATAAATACCAATAGCTGGTGGCTTGGCTTTGATATTTCATCTTTAAAATGCTATTTATTTTGACAAATTTTATTAGGCAAATAAAGATTTAACCGTAAAAAGCCAAGTTTTACTTATGTAATCGAAAAAATATATAGCTTATTTACGTATTACTGTGACCCACAAAGACAATTTTGACAATCGACTCTGACTTTTGTAATGAACTTCAAATCCCATATTTGTTGAAGAATAAAAACATGCATGTACCTGCCTCTTTGCCTTTTATAATAATAGGTTTAGAAGGTATGCCTAAGAAGGTTTTATGCGAGTATCCAAAAATACCTTTGGATTGGAAGTAAATCTTCTGCATTAACAGTTCCAAAGGGCTCATAAGGTCTCACAAAAAGAACATAAAGGTTCATCATTGCAAGATGCAATTTGTAATGTAACGGGTTTTGCCCTTTGATACACTTTTAATGTGAATGTGTCTGACAGTCTGTTCAGGACATTACGACACAAACAAGCATTCTAACAAAACGAACACGACATCTGAACGACAGATACAAGTTGCATCCTCAATTTGTTAAATGCCATTTAAAAAATACGATGAATCACGACGATTGTCGTACAGATACAGAAATGTACGAAGAAAAAAATCGATTAAACGCAAGTCGTAAATCACTCAAGCTAATCAGTATACACTCTTGCAAGCAGTACACGACAAACAATAGTCTGTCAAACGGAGTCAAACATTATTTTTAACAAGCCAAAAATAGGTACCAACACCATCTTATAGAATCTGCATTCCATTTTCTTTCACTTTTTAAACAAAAAAGAAAGGTTCTTCTCTACAAAGTTTTACCCTTCCTAGAAAAAATTTAAATTATAAAAAGAGATAATGAGTCATTTCAATTCTATTATTAAGAATGATCGTAAAAAAGTGCCAACCAGCTAGTTAACAGTTAACCTAAATTCCAAGAAAAGTATTTTTGGTAGTCCCATGTCTCCAACCAAATTTTTATTGTCTTCTCTGTTCCCTCTCAACCTCATTCAATTTGTCAATACGGAGATTATTCAAAAAAGGTCTCCAAGAGGTCAAGCTGCTATAGAGCCGATGATGTCGTTGTCTTTAAAATATTTCGTCATCCTCTTTCCCTTCCAATCTTTTAAATTTATCGCTTGATTTCATATATGCATCAAGCCATTCAAATTTTTGAGGAGGGGAATACCCTATTTAGATTACCCATCTTTAAACGATTTTTTGGTAAGGAAGAA
>JAQIWO010000293.1:0-16229 GCA_034695405.1 Entomobrya muscorum
ATTAAAACTTTGAGCATGAGTTTATTTTAATGTCTGGAACAAAAATATTTAAACGTAGTCCAATGTCGCTTGTGAATGAAAGATGAGTAACGAAATAGAAATGAATCACATTCCACGCTCTTTTAAACACAACTTGCGGTACAAAAATTTAGATTTTCGGAAGTCGTGACTGTTGTAAAATGCAAACCAGTGACTTCTTGAAATCATTTGGTTTGTGGAGCATTTTTTTATTTTCTGTAAGCTGGCTGCTGGTATGTTTGAATATTTGGTTGCTTGTAGAGATAAATAATTAGATAAATCAGCCACAGAGAGAAGCGAGGTAATTAAATTCAAATAAAAGGAAGTGAAAATTTAACTTCAGAAATAAATTCTTCATTTAAATTATTATAATAAAGGGTGTCCCATTGTAATTGAAACATTTTTAAAACTGAGCTGAGGTGAAGTGTATTAAAGGTAGGAAAATACGGTTTTCAGCGTTTTATTCCTGACTATCTAAATGACATAACTTCATGTTTTTCGTATTTATAATCGTGAGCTTCATTTCAAACTAGGCCGTTAAATACCATTCCCAAAAAAACCAAAATTCCCGCTAGAAAATTTCAATTCAAAGTTTAAATGTAATGCCAAGTTTAATGCTCGTAACATAAAGGAAACAATTACGAGCATACATCATAATGTTATGTGGGTTCTTAGCTACAATTATCGTCTTTTTTACGGTCTCTGGCACGCAATCAGACGTCTGTGGGACTGACCATGATCAAGAGTACCGTCTTCAAGCACCTAAAAATTACAAGTAGATTGTATTGTCCTAACTCATACTTTTACACATTAGTTGAAATGGTTTTTTAGTATCATATTGAAGCCAGAATTCTAGGCTTTGCAGGTGATGCAAAATGAGGTCTGGTCAACCTCGTTGAAGAGCGGGGAAGTCAAAAGAAACCAAAGGTCAAATTTGTGTGCAAAAAATAGCTTTGGTTAGAAAAAATTTAAACATGCTAGTTCCTTACTGGTTACACAACTATCGCCCAAGTTGCTCTCATATAAAGGTTTATCGCTTTCTGAAAAGCCAAGACTTTGGGCTACGTAGCCAAATTTGTTTAATGCCGAATTTTTAAAAACTCGTAAAATGGCAAGGTATTGTAGAAAACCGCGATGTAAAAAAACGGGAAATCTCGAGAATTTTTTTAATTTTTCAATCGCTTCTTAAAGGTTCCCATTAAAAGATTTTAGATGTAGGCTTATACACAAGTTATAGCTAAGAAAATATAGATTCTGGAAAAATATATTTCAAATCATTCGGATTCTGTTATGCAGCCAAAACATGGACTCTAAAAATGTTTCAGTTACAATGGGACACCCTTTATAACCCACGGTCCACAGCTAAGAACTTTTAGACTTAAAGTAATGCATACAAATCTGAATATTTACTCTGTCACCATCGCAGCGCTGATAAATTTTGTATAAACACATGCATGTCTTCAAAACTATGAAGTCTTAACACCATTCGGTAGTTATATTCATGGTTTAGCCTGCCGCTAAACTCCAGGTGGAAGCTGCAACATTTTGAGGATAAATAGCACAAAAAATAAAGTAATATATTTGTTAGAATTGCATAGATACGTTAGATTACAATATAGAAAATTTACTAGTAACTTTTTAACATGTTCAAAATACCAAAAAGATTTGACAAAAATTGTCAGATCTTATCAAATTCATTATGATTACTTATTTGATGGAACATGTTTTTCTGCGCTGTTAATTATGTAAGCTTTTATAATTAAAATTAGCAATAAAATTGTGAATGATCACCCTCATGTGATTCTCATACTAAAACATATTATGATTTACTTCCTGCTAATAATATCATCACGCTATATTCCTAATATATTTTAATTTTACGCAGCAGCAATAAAAGTTTTAAAAACCCGGTAAGAGGTAACGAAGAAAAAATGAAATGTTCGTCTCTGTAAAATTCTAGTTTGAATAACATTCTACTTGCAATCTTATTTTTTTTGCTTTTAGTATTTAGCTGTTGTTTGTATTTATAGTCCTGTTCAAATTACGAACTGACGCAACCCAGACAAAGATTGTTCCTCTTTTACATAAAATAATTATGCAAGATTAAAGGCGACAAGTCACAGAATTCTTTCTGAAAACATTATTTTTAGTAGCATAAAAAATCTACTTGTTTTTATTCTTCTTTCCACAAAAACACAATTGTAAAACCGACGACAAAAATGCCTTAAATACTAAACTACTGTTTTTAAATATTTTTAAACCATTCATTTACGTCCTTTTCCCACGTAGAATTTCCTTGGCATTAAAAACAAGGGACAAGTGTGGACAAACAAGACATCTACCCATCCATTATCGTTACATTGATTCCACAGTTTTGCTCGTTTTACACTTAATTTATTGCCATGGAAGCTTTCAAAGGTTCCTTGTGCTGTTATAAAAATTATGTCTCCTCCATGGAATAGCAATAAGTCATTAATTTTTTGCTGGAGAAAGCCAAAATCTGACGCTAGCTTGTGGCTTTCTTTTTCAATGCATTTATGTTCGTTAAATCTGTTGTTTCACATGTATAGTTAGGAATGATGGAAAGGAAAAAACGCGATTCTGTTGAAAAGAATCACAGATTGCATAGGATATAGAAGATTTTTCATAATACATCAATATTTCTCCATTCAAAGCAAACCCGGATATTAAATCTGGTGCAGGGCCATGTTTCAAATACGGTTAAGTTTAAAATAATTTGTCGTATGAAAGACTCAAAAATCATAATTATGTTTTTAAGTTAGTAATTATGTTATGTTTATATTTTTACTTTCAACGGCAATTTTTACTGAGTAAGAATTTTTATATTATATTCATATTCATTGTCCAATGAAAAGGTTCTAACAAATTTCAGAACAAGAAAGACTTACATTTTTTGACAAAATCTTCAATCAAACCGAAAAAAGTTTGACTTACTGTTTTAAGTTTTCAATACAAACTGAACGCACTCTATAAGTCTATAGTGAGCAACATTTTCGAGCCGGTATACCCTTTTTTCCTCATGTTCTTCAGTTTCAATGATTTTTAGCATGCAAGTATGACTCATAAGAGTAATCGTGTTCCACGATATTTTACGGTCTCAACTCCATACAGAGACGCTGTACAGGCGTTCAAACTTCAAAAACTGCCAGTTTGAGAATTGCTGTATCTTCGAAAGTACATCACCAACAGTTATGAAACTTCTTGCGAAAAATAGCACATAAGCTGTTTTACATGGTACCTTTTTTTGTTTTTCCGGATTGGTTGTACGAGTCGAAAAAACTCGAGCTTAATTTAAGATCCCAAAATTTAGACACAAAAAATTTCAGAATTTATGTACCAATTTCTTTGGAGCTTTTTAAAAATTCTTGCAAAACCACAAATGAAAAACAAAAAACGTGCCATGTAGAATAGCTTATGGGCTATTTTTCGCAAAAAGTTTCAGAACTGTTGGTAATGTACTTTCAAAGATACAGCCATTCTAAAATTGGCAGTTTTTGACGTTTGAACGCCCGCACAGTGACTCTGCATGGACTTGAGACCCTAAAATATAGTGAAACACGATTACTTTTATGAGCAGTACTTCCATGCCAAAAATCATTGTAATCGAAGAACATGAGCAAAATAGGTATACCGGCTCGAAAATGTTGCTGTGGCAACAGTGGCAGTATAAATTAAGGAAGAACACAAAATTCCATCTTTTAGTTTTGGTGCTTCAAAGCAAATGTTGTTGGTAAACAAACGAGGTTAAGCAAAAAGGAATATGTAAATAAACAAAACTAGGAATAGGAAAAAAGTGCACAGTTAAATCAACTGTACCTATTGTCTTGTGCACTAATTGTAATCATATAACTTTTTGGCCTGGTTGCTAGACTAGGCGTCAATACAACATAATCTATCCACAACATATATATTACACTTCTACTTGTTACAATGAGGACCTCACTTCCCTCAAATTTGCCGAAGAACAGATCCTCTCGTTTCTTCAGTGAAAACAAATCAAAAACCTCGTGACAGTTTAACTCGAAAATACGAAAGCACTTGATGGAATAGTGGAGTAAAATAAAATCTCACTCGTAGAGAGTTCAAACTTACGATTAGTACACGAAGTATATCAATGACGCAAATTTCGAATCTTTCACTGAATTGTAACAATGAACGCTGTGTTTACGTCGTGACTCACTTTTTTAACAGTTTACAATTGTTGGCTATATATAAATGCAGGTGGATGGTTATGCAGATAATCTATAAATGTTTTACTAGATATCAGGAATTTCCCTACGGTTATCAGGTTATCATAGAAATAACAACCACTCTCGAAATTTATAATTATACATATCATCAGCATTGCTGCCTTCATTATCTGCATATACTTACAAGGCACAAAACTAAGCTAAATATTTTTAGGGCAATAACATTAACCATAAATAATTTAGGGTCTCAAGATTAGGACTAGGGTCATCCCGACTGGCACTAATAACTAACTGGTTAATTGTAATATGATTAACACCATCTTTGCGAATATTTAAATAAAAAAATTTGGGAAAGTACAAAGGAGAGCACAACATAAGACGGACTGACTAGGTTAAAGCTTAAAGTGAATACACATCTGAAAAGACTTGTGAATGGAGAAAACACAGTTGGTTTACATACATGCGATTGATGTTTTGTGACTGGTGATAGTATGCTCTTCGGAGCAGTTTTCCTCCAGAAAATAAAAATCAAATAATCTAGGAGAAAATAAATATTTGTGATCAATGCACATTGTTTTGCTTTTGAAACCTTCAAATATTCGTTTAAACACTAAGCAGAAAAGAGCCAAGAAAAGGGAAACTAAATCAGTTTTTAGCTTAGACCATAGTTTCCAATTCATAAGATTTAAATTTCAGAGAACCTCTGAAAGTACTTCTTTTCAGTTTGTACGAAGTTTTGCTCTGTGTCCGTGAAATTAATTTAATCATAAAGCTTGATTTGAAAGACTCTAGCTTTGTGAATAAAACGATGAAATTATGCGAAATTTATTATAGCTTGCGTTGATCAATTTTGAGTACTTTCTCTGAAAGGAGCTGTACTTAATCTTAGCAAGATTAGCAAATACCTCAGCAGGCTTACTTTTTTGTCTTCTTCGAGTATTGAAACATTCGTAATTTGTGTTAGCACACCTTAAATTGCACGAAATAAAATAAAATTTGACAAACAAAATACCCAAATTAATATGTGCAGAGAAAACTTGCTGATGCGGATCCTTTTGCCAGAGACCAAATCAAACTTCTCCAATCACCAAAAATTACGCTGTAACGTTGCAAGCATCTCCCTGTACACTAATCTAAAATTTCATGTTTTGAAATATTGCTATACAATTTTTAATGGAAAATTTTCAAGTCACTACTTAAGCTGCAGACTTACATTTTTTAAATCAAAACTTGAGGAGCTTTTTTATAAACTTATCGACTCGTCGGGGGCATGCAAGAATTGAAAATATAAAAAATGATTGAAAGAGAAACTGTAAAATATATGAGGACAGATTGATGAAAAATAAAATGTCAGCATGTCTTCATTTTCATTCATTCGTCAGATCAATGATCAATTTGCAGCGAAAGCCTGATGGCAGCAGTGGAATCGCACTATAAACTCAGATGTAGAATAATTGGAGACAGCAGATACAAAATGTGGAAATACGATAGAAGAAAGGAATCAATCGAAACTCTCATTTTTTATAAGCAAGTTTTCTATTTCTTTCAATTTCTTGGAGGAGATGTACTGACTTTAAATGAGTGATGAAAGATGGTGTGAGATCATAAAAATAAAATTATTTACTTAAACAATGTTATAGAATACGACAGAACGCCACTAAATAATTGTCACTAACAAAAATACGATAGAAGCTGTAGGAGTATCGTTTGAAAATGCAACATGAGCGACGAAATGGTTGTTAAATTGAAGAAATGGAAGTGAATTATTTTGATCTTGTTTTACTTCTGCTTAAGAACAAGTTTATAATACAATAATTGGATTTTAATCTTCATGGATGAGACAATTTCAGAAATGATGGCGTGCATTTTAATATTTTGATTTAGTTGTCCGCCGCAAATTTTAAACTTTTAGTTACTTTTGCACCCATGAAAGATAGATGTCTTTTGGGGAAATGGAGATATGGATGTAAAATATTCCAAAGTATAAATTGAACAGAAAGTAATTCTTGGTGTTACCCGCCGTAAGTAGATCCACAGTTGAAAACCATCTGTGGTAGAGGAAAATACGATGAAATACGATAGGAGCAAATACTAAAAGAATACTCCCACCATTTAAGAAGTCTACTTTCTCTTTTTCTTTTCATATCTTTTCCTCTAGCCCAGGTTTTCAGAAAGTGCATTGTATTGGAATGAACGATGAAGATATAAATAAATGATGCGGAAATTAAATGAAAATATGGAGCATTAGTTTATTCATATCTGGAACCAAAATATTAAAAAGTAGTTATATGTCGCTTGTGAATGAAAGATTAGTAACAAAATATAAATGAATCACATTACACTTGTTTTACGTCCTTTTAAAGACAACTTGCAGTACAAAAATTTGGATTGCTGGAAGTGGTGACTCCTGTAAAACGCAAACCAGCGGTTTCTTAAAATCTTTTGGTTGGTTGTGCTTTTTTTTAATTTGTGTAAGTTTGCAGTTCGTATGTTTGAAAATTTGGTTACTTGTACAGATCAATAAGTTATTTAAGAAATCAGCCATGCTGTGAGTAGCGAGCTAATTAAATACAAAAAATAGGAAGTGAATATTTAACTTCAGAAATAAATACTTTATATTAATTATTATAGTTGGTGACACCCTTCACAGCTAAAAACCTTTCAAACTTAAAGTAGTACATAAAAATAGAAAATGTATTTAAGTAACTAGTGATACGAACAAACGCTGTGGAAGTTTTATGCACAGTTGGACTACTGCCGTGGTAGTGCGCAATAATGTTATTGCAGTTGTCTATCTTATCTTGTATTAACTATTTTGCATTCTGACAAGGGTAACAAAATGTTCTATAGACAGTACAACTGGGTAAACTGCAAAATTTTCCACTGAACGACGTGATTGCGCAATAAAGCAACGAATTTGTTCTCATTTCTTTTAATCCATCTTAACTTCAACTGCCAGCCTGCTGCTGTCCAAAAAAGCTATCTCTCTCCACCTTTATGAATTTCTTTCAAAAAGTTTAAATAAATAAATTCGGAGAATTAATTGCTAGGAATAATTAAACTGAGAGTTCGTCTTCATTCCTCCAGTTTATAAGTCCCACTATCACTATCCTGTTTAGCAGCGAATATTGCTTACAATGCTAGTAGTGTATATTGCAGCTATGATCTCTATCAATTTTGCTTAACCTTATAAACTTAAGATATCACCTGTTACTACTCCACCTCATTAATTATTTTCTCGCATCCAAGTTTAATCAATTGTGCTGACATCCACTTCATACCTGAGTGTGGTAGTCAAGAATGCAGGCCGAGATTCGATGGAGACATGAAATCCGATAAGGCAATGTTAAGAATCAAGCCACTCCAGATTTATTAAAAATAGTAATTACTAAACTATAGATGGGATTATCGAAGGGAAAAACGAAGATAGTATGAATTTCAGAGACATTCCTTTCTTGGGCTAACTAATCATTTTTTGTTCGAGAATATATGATAAAGTTATAATGAACTGTCGCAACATTGAAACATAAAAATAGAAATGAATTGACTTGATATTTGTATGCATTATCAATACAGGAACTATGATAACAAATACCTCTATAAAAACCTTCTTACTTGTCATATATTTGATCCAATCATGTGTTTATCAAGTGGTCTTGGACGTGAGATGACCTCCACTACACGAGTCGCAACATTTTCTCTTGACATTTGTGGATGGATGTTAAGTCACACAAGAAAATTATCTTCTTCTTCATTTCCCTTCTCTTTCTTCGTCATAAAATGCTTGTTCTGCTTACTGATTTTGTCTGTATGAACAAGTAAAACAGATAAAAGCTCGTCATAAATATTATCTTTCTTTCTTTCTTTTTTACCCTAAATTCCTTAAATTTCATTGTGGTGCATTCTGTGGGACAGAATTTTTTTTTAACGTAGTACTACAAATTGCAAATCAAGTGGAGACTTGTACAAGATTTTTTTCCTAGCATAAGCCACCGCAGTGAGCTCTGTGATGTGAGTTGAGTGAAATCAACAAAACTATTTACGTTTCTCGTGTGGAAGGAGTAAAGTATTTTTGGTATTCACGCGCATTCATCACCCGCTACAACTCTATCTTTGCGTCAATTGGCCTCTAGATTTTCAATATTTATTATGATTGACTTTTAACTGCAACATAAAATTAATTAATTGAAACCCCTCATAGTTCTGAAATATACAATAGCAATACAATATTTAGTAATAGCTAGTTTATGTTTGGTTGTGCGATTTATTGTTTTATTTGGAAGTCAACTTTTATAAATAATCAGGCCCAGATGCCTGTGGCCACTCAAGTTAGGTTAGTATATCAGTTAGATCGTCTACAGCAGTAATGAGAAGAATAAAAATAACAGCTCTAAAACGTAGATATTGTAATTCAAGCCAAGCAGTAATATAATAAACCGAACGAAGTTTAAAGCTTTTATGCCACCTAGGCGATTCCTTTTAAAATGTATGAATTACTTGTTTCCATTTAAATGTTTTTATCGCATATACTGAAAGAATTTTTTACAAACCGATCTAATTATTTTTAACCTCTTCGGCTCTATGGGCTACTATATAGAGGTTTTGGCAAATATATGTTCAACCCCATCGACTCTTATATAGAGGTTTGAATCATTTCCGATCACTACCGTTAGCTCTAAATTAGAGGTGAATATTTGATCAGCATGGATCCGTAAACTCCATTATTGAGTCTACTTATAACATTCAGATCCGTACCGGCAACTCGAATATGGAGCTTGTCTTTTTTAAGTTTTCAAACTCAGCTGAGATTTTTTTTCTTCTTGAAAATACTTTGTTCATGACAAAGTTGATAGAGAAGATGTGATTCTCATTATCATTACTGTCGACTGTTATTCTCAAGCGGGCTCTATTATTCATCATGACTGGTAAGTATATTTAGGTTTATCAATTAAATCTAACACTATTATAATCATGTAATAGTAAAATAGTAAAAATTGAAGTAATAAATATTCACTTGGAATCTTATCAGAACGAACAGGATTAGATGATGGCTTATCTCTTTCGGGAGGCTCGGACTCGGATTCCTCTGAATCCGAAACTGATTTTGAAGATATGGACGATGAGCAATTGGTGTGTTTTACCTTTCAAGTATCATATTAAGTATCAAGTTTAAGTATCTTGGAACATTTAACTATTCAGTTGTGAACGTTTTTGTATTATGATAGGACGAGAATGCTCCACCAGCATGGAGACAACCGTTCCAGCCAGGGGATACTGCTTTTCTCCCACGGCAATCCTCATTGTCATTGGAATTTGGAGTGGACCAAAACAGTTCTCCTTTAGAAATTTTGAAAAAGTTCGTAACCGACTCAATGATACAAAACGTTTGCAACGAAAGCAACAGATTGGTTACGCAGGTGCAACGGGATAAACCAAAGTCTTTTCCAAACTGGCAGGAAGTGAACGAGAGTGAAATGTGGCGGTTTATTGCAGTAAACTTAGCGATGGGAATCGTTAAGAAGCCATCGATAAAGCTTTACTGGTCGAAGAATAAAACTTTGAGTACACCGTTTTTTGGGGAGGAAATGAGTAGAAACCGGTATGTGGAACATGTTTAGCAGTAGATGTTATTTCTAACAGTTATAGTGTAGCAACACAGATAAGGGGGGGTCTATATATATATATTGTCTAGGTTTGAAGCAATTCTATCGGCTCTTCACTTTCATGACAAAGAAGCTGTCCCGCACAACTGTACAGACCGATACATCAAGTTAGGAACATTTCTAAAGGACCTTTTACATCAGTTGAAGATTGCAGTGATACCGGGGGAGTTCCTCTGTCTTGATGAATCTCTATTGGGCTACAAAGGACGACTATCTTTCAAACAATACAATCCGATGAAACGGTCGAGATTTGGACTACTGTTTTATGTGCTAATTGATTGCACGACTGGAATGGTGCTCGGTATTTTGCCATTCCAAGGGAAGTCCACTAATTTACCAAAACCACTAGTTGATGAGTTAAAACGAGGAGGAGCAACGGTCGCACTAATGACGGAACCCTATTTTAACAAGAACCATAAAGTTGTAGCCGACAATTTTTTCAATAGCCCAACCCTAGCTCATAGGCTTTTGGAAAATGGTACATTTTTGCTCGGAACTGCACAAAAACGTAGAGTGGGGATGCCGAAGATGGTAGGCAAGCTAAAAAAGGGATCAATAAAGACTTATTGTAATGGTAAAATTCTACTTGAAAGGTAAATCTATACTTAATTGCTATAATTGAGTTTTATTTACAAAAGTAACGGATAAAATTAATTTTATTTGACCTTATTTACAACTTTTGTGCAGATGGATGAATAGAAGAGAAGTTGTAATGCTAAATACCTTTATGCCGCATGGAATGACACATACCGTGTCCCGGAACCCTCAAAATTCCAGAAATAAGCCGAATTCCGTTTTACTGTACAACAAAACTATGGGTTCAGTCGATGCAATGGACAAAACAATAAAGCCTTACGCAACATTGAGAAAAACGTACAAGTGGTATAAGAAGGTATTCTTCCACCTAATTGACGTGCAATTTATAATTCTTTTCAAGCTTATAAATACGCCCATGCCGATACAGCGATGAAATATCCCACCTATCTCGACTTTCTGTTGAATATTGTGGAAACAATATTCCAAGAGCATCAGGTCCCGAGGAGCAAAGTAGGAAGGCCTGCACGTGTGTCAAGACCAGAGACAGTGGAATTCCATATTCCTATTAAAAAGGGAAAGGCAGACTGCGTTGTATGTAAAAGCAATCACAAGCGTAGTCAAACTCAACTGAAGTGCACAGTGTGCAACGTTAGATTATGCCTACAGAAAGGAGATGTTTCATGCTTTAGTGTGTATCATGAAAATCTGAAAATAGTAATTAGGAGTTTTTATGGTGTTTTAAATTTTATGATATGATTATCATGGTTAAAATCGTTGGTTTGCAGATGTCATTTATTATTTCAGCCAAAGCCAGTCCGAGGAACTGCCTTGCCCCGTCAACCTCTAGCAGAAGTAAGCAATTCTATTGCTTTGTCAGGGTCATTTCGTCCACTTCTGACCAGCTCGGCACACGCAAATTTTAATCGTATGGAAATCTTAAATTCGGAACAAAACAACGAATCAGAATACGTATGCTCTGAAAGTTTGATGAATGGTAACTGATAATTATTCGATGATGATTGTACTTCCTACAGAGCCTAGAAAAACGTTTCGTTATGTATAGATTATAGAGTCATTTCAGGTTCATCATTTTGTCGTTTATGTTTATTACTTCGTTCATTTATAATAAACTACTAATGTAAACTTAAGAAATGTAAACTAATATAAGTGGAATGTCGAGGAGCAATCACATTTGTAAAGAACAATAAGTTAAAAATGCCTAAAATATCTGGGAGGATGAAGTATTTAATCACAAATAAAAACTGGTATTGTAGTTAATTGTTCATAGTTACAAATTTGGTAGTGATCGAAAATGATTCAAATTAAAACATGGGGCTATATGGATCTGCTTTTTTTAAATAATTTAAGTCGAATAGAGTTAAATAGAGAACATAATATGTACTTTACATCAACTATCTAACTTCATGCGTGCAAAGAAGTAAAAATTAATGGGCAACTTGCACAAAAATGTAATGATTATAATTAGAGAGTGCACTTCATGTTTTTAACGCAAAAAGATTACTTCCTGATCTCACGAACTAATAAACATGGATACAATCTAAAAGCAACAAATGATGTTTGCGCTCAAACGCACTGCTCGATGCTGTATGGCTTTGTAGCCACGTTTATTTTCAAAAAACTTTAAAAAACTCTTCAAACATTAAAAAAACACAGACAGAGTATACGCTGAAACTTAATAACATTTTATTCATTACAACATTACAACTTGCTACTTCTTTCGTTTGGGTTTCTAGGTGTCGAGTTGATTTCACGTGATGTGCTGTGTGTGTGAAAAGCATTCAGTTTTCGGTATGTCTGCTCTTTTTTTACACACCGGAAGAAAGCGCGAAACAAAGCATTTTTCAGAATTTCAAAACTGGGTAACGCATCTCAATGTATGGTAACCTGTGTATGTTTAACTCCTAATTTTCTCAAGTCGTTTTATTTCCCAACCAACAATTTTTTGAATAGCTGCAGCAGCAGCGACAGAACACACTCACTATTGATAATTTGTCTGGTTTGAAGTTTGAATAGCCGTCAGAGCGAAGACCTTTGTATGAAAAGTAAAAGCGTGTTCAAAGTGCGTGTTGAAAATAAGGGCAATGGACACACTGACATAAACATAAGGACGATACATTTGCGATCCATACATGCCTTAAAAAGTTAAGGCAAGCTACCACAGGGCACTCACTACAGTCATCATGTTTCTGGGATGAAAAAGAAAAGAACGAACATTTTGCAAAAGTGCTAGTTGCCGATTCAACTAATCCCTGGTGCTATCCTTTCATGTGTTTAAAATTTCTTGTTATTAAAAGAAAGAAAAAATACAGACTTTGGTGCAGTACTGCGGAAACTTATTAAAAACTCACTAACAATAAGTGTAGCTTTATAACTGTTTCATGATGTTTTTGAAATACTTACTGCATTCCGCTTGATTGATGAATTAAGAGTAAAATTCTAACAACTGTTTTTTATTCCGTTGTTTAAAAATAAATAAAATTTACAAAAAATAAAGATACGATTCGGCGAAAGTAGATAGTTGCGTTGTTCATCATTTTGATCATAACACTCCTTCAACTGACCATGTTGTTCAATTCTTGACAATTACGGCTTTATTTTGGTTTTTGAATACCCTAAAACATTTTTTAAACAATATTGAAAAAATATCGATAATGATGGAAAATGAAAATCTTTTTAAGCAAGGACATATTTTGCCATTCAGAAAAAATCGGAGTTTTTCGCTTCCCTTCAAAAAACCCATATCTGTGCATTTGACATATTTTACAGTAACAAAGTTTTAAAGGTTCCAGTTGTGAGTAAAATGATAAAATATGTACTAAATTTAGCAGGATTTTCATGCATTCGTCCACCTTGAAGGCTTTTCTAAATAAATGAATGCTGTTGCGATTGAAATTTGAGAGAAACAGCTCCATCTAGAAATGTTTTCTATTGCATTACTTTACCAGTACCTTCGACTACTACGTATCTTAAGCAAACGGGAGGGACTAATCAACCTCTCATTATTGGGATTTTATTAAACTAAATAATTTAAACGTCGGCGATCTGAACATGACTACAAATTTAAATTTTACTGTTTTCTCCATCGGCCAGAGTTGATGGGGATTTGCAAGTACTTAATTTTCTTATATAAATCAAAGATTAAATCAGTTCCAATCATTATCGTCACCATCATCTTTGAAAACTCCAAATAATATGCTTGGTTTTACGTAGTGACAGTTTAATTCAATTTATCAAATTATTTCTCTTTAACTTATCCCTCTAATTAGCTAACTATTTTTGCGTATGTGAAATGCTTTAAGCCTGCTTTTCGAGGAGGGCTCAGCTAGAAATCAGATGTCAGATTTCCGAGTAAAAGTTAATTGTAAATATTTAATTATTTTTTATCCTCACACTTTCATAAAGATGATCATTTCCCCAATTAAAGCAATAAGGAATTAATTGCTAAATACAAAATAGGCAGGCAATTTTAATTTTCTATCTCCACTTCAACACATTACCAACTTTGGTAGCTTCATTAAATCTTTTAAAAGAACTCTCTTGAAGGAAATATATTTCAAGCTGCTCAATACTAATTAGTCGTCTGTCGCCCGCTGAAACAATATTATCAAAATTAAATGGTCAACGCAAAAAACAATATGTATTCCTCATGTAAGAATTAAACAATTTTCCGGGGCGTCTGCATGAACGCATCCTCGATCGCTAAAACTCATTAGCCGCTAATTATCTTATTCATGTACTCATCTCACTCATCATTTTCTTCGCTTTAATTAAGTGTCCTTGTATCGTTTCTGCATAACTTAATTGCAAAGGGCAGAAGATTGGTAAGTAAAAGTATTGTATATTTCAAAATCTGTTAAATATTAAGAGTTAGATGTAAATTTTAAACTTCCAAAATATTGTGAAATAACTGTAATTAGGATAAGAAAGCTGGGGATAAAGCCCATAATACTAGCAGTTGTTTATAAGCCTCCACAAACAAAATAGCTGATTTTTTAACTGCATTTCGGGAATTGTGTAAACTCGTTACTGTAAATGATTCCCAAATAATAATCATCGGCGATTTTAACATAAACTTATTACCAAAGAAGGAAGAGCCTGTTGATCAAAATTGTTACGAATTGTTTAACTTATGTAAAGAATACGATTTGTGGCAAGTGATGAAAGAGTCCACGCACAACAAAGGTGGACTTTTGGACCACGTATATTTAAGTCATAAGGAACTTTATAATGTAAGTGGATGTTTCCCATTTGCGGGATCAGACCACAAGCTATGTTTTATAATTCGGAAAAAGTTGAAAATTAAGTACGAGCCAAAGGTAATCACTACGAGAAAATGGAAAGATGTTAATTGGGATGAAGTAAAGGCTGAATTGGCTCTCTTTCCAGATAAAATCGATGATATGAATTTAATAGGGGAACAATATGTAAAAAGAGAAATTGACAGAAAGTTTACATGTTTGAATAATTTCGTTATGTCTACAGTCGATAAGCATGCACCTGAAAAAAGAATGTTGGTAAAGGGTAAAATGAACCCATGGTTTAATCCAACAATTAAGTCACACGTACAAATACGCAACAAAGCTCACAGATTAGCAATGGAATCCAACAGAGATTTAGACTGGAAAAGATACAGATCAGAAAGAAATAATTTAAACAATCTGAAAGCTCGTGTAAAAGCAGAATATTTTAATGGAAAATTTGTAGAAAAGTGTACAACTGAAACGTTATGGGATTCCATTGACCAATTAACTAAATGTAGGTGCAAAAACAAGCAGCCTATAACGTATTTAGAAGTAGGAAAACGCAGAGTATATGAGAAATCTCAGTTAAGTGACATACTAGCAGATAATTTTGTCGTGAAAGATGATGAAGTTTGCAGCAGTGATATTGTAGCTGAGATAAGTAAATACAGTAAAAACTTTGACTTTAGCAAGAGTTCTCTAAATGATATCGAGCCAATTGAGGTTAGTAAATCCGATATTGAAAAGATAATTAAAAACATGAAAACTAAAAAGTCTCACAATCCGAAGCATGTAGTATCGCTTAAAATAATGAAGTACTGTGCTTCAAGTTTCTATGCTATGCTAGTGTGGTTATTTTCAGAGATAGTTACAAATAAGTCAGCCCCTACCTCATTCAAAAAAGCAAATATTATGCCTCTCTACAAAGGCAAGGGTTCAAAAAAATTGGCCCAAAACTACCGGCCTATTTCTTTGCTGACTGACTTCTGTAAAATATTCGAAAAGTGGTTATCGGACCGCATTCAGTTTAGAGTTGAAAGTCAGTTATGTGATAGACAACATGCTTACAGGAAGAATAGATCGTGTCACACGGCTTTGAAATGTTTAACAAATGATATTTTTAGAAGTATTGACAAAACAAGTACAAAAGTGGGAGCAATTTTCATAGATTTCTCTAAGGCTTTTGATTCTATTGAACATGATATGCTTGTAAGAAAATTAATGCTAGAATATAATATTGAGCCATGGTATGTAGATATTGTATATGCAAACATGAAAAATAGGTATTTTTCAGTTGATGGATCCACAAAGTGTTACCATCTGTCGAGAGGTATTTGCCAGGGTTCGGCGAATGGTCCATTGACCTTATATATAATGGTCCAAGCTTATATATCAATAGTATTTCTAAGGTTATTAACTGTCCATTTCAAATTTACGCTGATGATATCGTAATAAAAGGTACAAAAATTGAAAAAATTAACGAAAAGCTGACCAGTGAAATGCACAAAATCGTCGAATGGTGCAAGGAAAATTCTATG